>JABWTJ010000135.1:1999988-2088419 GCA_016801875.1 Solanum sitiens
CATTTTCTTGAAATAAAAAATACGTGAATAACTCCAAATATTTTAAAGTGAACAACTTATTTATTTTTTTTACCTTTGAAGGTGCGCAACTCCAAAACTTATGACACTACAACAAATATGATATATAACTACGAAATTATTAGCTACGACATCAAATTCGTCACTAATTATTCGTTTTTAGTGACAAAATTTACTTTTCGTGCTTAAATACATGAGACACATACTTTTAGTGACGAAACATAAGAATTCTTAGCAATTTTTTGTCAACCAAAAAATTATTTGGCGCCATTTTGTTAAGTAGTGTTAGTCACGAATTTAAAGTTATCGGTGACACATTATTTCGTCACTAATTATTTGATTTTAGTGATAAAATTTACTTTTGGTGCTTAAATATATGAGACACATACTTTTAGTGACGAAACATAAAAATCCGTAGCAAAGTTTTGTCCCAAAAGTTTTCCACTAGAAAATTAATTGGCGTCATTTGTTAAGTAGTGTTAGTCACGAATTTAAAGTTATGAGGGACACATTATTTCTTCACTAATAATGTATCTAATTAATGACAAAATATTTTTTGTCTTATAATTTATTAAATTTTGGACACAAAAAATTTCATCGAAAAAAATATGTTGTTACAATATTGACAAATTAGAGTTCATAGTTAAATATTATAAATTTTAACTATGAAAATTTATATTTAATTATGATATTTATTTCGTCACTAATAATATAAATAATTGGTGACAAATATTTTATTGTCTCTAATCAATCTATGATTTAGTGACAACAACAAAAATTGTCACAAAATATGTAAGGTGTTAAATAACGATGACTTTAAATTTATAGTGAATAATTAAACTATTTGTTACGAAAAAAATTCATAGCTAAATACAATTTTTTTCTACAATTCTTCATAATTACAAGTGACAACTTACATAAAGAATAATACAAGTGCTTCATAAGAAGTAGACAGAGTCCATTCGTTAATTGGCAAGTGAAAATATTAAAATCAATAAATTCGATCGATTTTGTAAAAACGAAAAAGTTCAATACATTAAATTTTCTTAAATTACGCAATTATAAAATGCATCATTTGAAAAATACAATCCGAGTTATAAGTATTGTGATTGGACACGGTTCTACCACTAGATCACTAATATTTGTTGGTTTAACACTTTTATTTTTTATTTGATACACTTTGATTGATAAGCACAATAAAAAAATAATTTGTCAAGTCTTTGTGCTAATTTTTTAGCATGTCTATTGATTTGTGATTGGTAAATAGAAACTGTCTACCTGAGACTGTCCCTTGGCCCGTAGGTCCTGACACAAGGTTAGAATTCTAGCCCTTCCTGAGTGGTATCTCACTGATGGCTCGGGCCCCCCGGAAGGAGGCCTTCTTCGCCTTTCACCTAACTACATGTATTAAGTCGATCTATTTGCTTCTGTCTATAAATATGTACATATTTAATAGTAATTTCACATATGTACGTAGATTAACTATACAGAGTAACATCGATTTACAAACTTAGACTTTGCAAATATGCAATATATTTCATGAATTTCTATTAACTTTTTCCATCAGTGTGAAAATTGAAATAAAACTAAAAAAAGAAATCACAAATAAAAGAAATGAAGTAACGAGGATTTCAAATATATTATGATGAAGTACTATAGTTATTGGTATGGATGTTCAACTTGAATCGATTATTTTTTTTTATAAAATCAAAAGTTTAATTTTAAATAAATTTATTATTGTACTGAATTTTTAAAATTTTTAAAATAAATAAATAAAATGACAAAATCGTACTGAATATATTTAAAGATATTTTAAAAAAATTACACAGTTTAAATAAAATATAATCTATATTTGAATGAATTGTGGGTGGTAAATTCATGCATTTGTGTATGAATATAAATAATCATATAATATTGTTTCTACGAAAGTTAAATTTGAAAGAAGTGAATGAAGTATAAAACAAAACAAAAATGAGCGACAAAAGAGAGTTGGTTTGATGGTAAACACTCTTCACATCCAACTTTAAGGTTGTGAATTCGATTCCCCAAGGCAGCATAATATGCGAGCTATATATATATATATATATATATATATATATATATATATATATATATATATATATATATATAAACCATCTTTATAATGATAAATTTTATCATATATATATTTAAGAACAATATAATTTTTTGTATATAAAATATAGTCATTAGAGACGAAATTAGATTTTGTTTAACTATGAAATATATATAACTTTAGAGACAATTGATTTCGTCACTGATTGAAGTAAAATAATTAGCGACGATATAATTTTGTCGGTAGTAATAAACTTTTTAGTAACAAAGCATACTATTAACTACAAAAAATATACTTTTTACAACAAATAAATTTGTCACAAATGTTTAAGCATTTGGGGATGATTTTTCTTTTTGTAGTTAATATAATACTTTTAGTGACGAAGCACTAAATCGTCTTTGTATACTTTTAGAGACACACATTTAGTGACGACTGAATGACGAATTATTTTTCATCACACAAGATTTTTAGTGACGAAATATGATTTATTAATTTGTTGTAGTGTGACCTGAATTTCTTGTAGTCCTCGATATTTTCATTTTTACAGAGTATTCTTTTCATTTACAAACATCAGGTTCAATTGAACATACTTTCCGATTTTTTTAGACATATATATATATATATATATATATATATATATATATATATATATATATATATATATAGAAGATGAATGAGAAAATGTGGAGTGAATAATCCATATTAATAGTTGAAGAAAGAGATGAAGATTCATGTGAAGAGTTAATAAAAGAGAAAATTACGCGGTTAAGCAAATGTATACTACTTAATTATCCATCATAGCTATAGTTTGCTTTAATTACCACTAGCGACTAACATTATACATTAATTATGTGGGTTGACAATTAACCACGTTTGTATATTTATAATTTATCAGAATATACAAATACATATACATAATATACAATTATCTAACCAATATAATATACAATTCACCTCTCTGCCCTCTCTCGCTCGCCTCTCTCCTCCCTCTCATAATCTCGCTTGCCATATATACAAATGCATATATATAATATAAAATTATCTAACCGATATACATATATAATTCACCTCTCTCCCACTCGTTGCCCTATCTCGCTCACCTCTCTCCTCTCACTCCCAGTTTCGCTCGCTTCTCTTCTCCCTATAACATGTAATTACGAATTATAATTATCAAAATATAGCTATATAGAGTAATTAATTAGGCAATTTTTGAGTAGCTATATGTGAGTTTCTCTTAATAAAAAGACTTGTACATCACCCATTTATGGGCTAACTATCTGTAAGGTTTATGTAATATTATTTTGGATGCATTTGGAGTAAATGAGGATGACAATGTTAAAATATAATTTTTATAGTTTGAAATGAGCGAGTTATTTGTTTTGGTGTGTGTTTTTAGATAGACCCCTTTTGGTGTTTAGCACTCATAAAGTGTCAGTGTTGGTGCTAGTCTGCTAGACTCTATTAGGTGCTTATAGCTCACATCCTAAATGCTGGTGATATCAACTTATAATTTCATTATATATATATATATAAATAAAAGAACCTCTCTCTAAGTCAATTCTCAGTAAATTAATAAACTCTTTCAGATAATATTATTCTCTGGTCCGGACTTGGGCCACTGAAAAAATCATTAATTTCTATAAGATAATAAGACAATATATTTTCAGAAGACCTTATAAATATATGTTTTCATTAATATAATAAATTAATAACATTTTATAATTACAAAAATATCTAAGACAATTTAGTGAAATATGCTTATATTATTATTATTATTATTATTATTATTATTATTATTATTATTATCATCATCATCATCATCATTATTATTATTTATTAAAATTTAAATCTAGTTAAAACTTATTTCTAAGTTTTATTATTCCATCGGAAAGTTCCGGTGTTATCTTTTGAATTGCATCAAAAAAATGTGAAAAGTTCTAGATGCAATAAGTGTAATTCATTATGGGTAACTGGTTCCGGAGGTATTATGTCGTCTTCAACTTGATCTTCAAAATTATTGTTTTATTTTCTCCGTTGGTATTCACATGAATTTTTTCTGAACTCTGAACCTCTAAACATATCTTATTTTCACCCGAATAATCTAGCAAGTAATTAACATTTATTTTATTACGATAATCAAATTTATTAATCATAAACTTCAAAATTATAAATATCGTTTTCAAAAGAGGGTTTCGTTTAACATATAGTCAGTGAAAAATATTCAACTAATTACTATTTTTTGCCACACTCTGGATGGTGGGGAATTACCATAGATTCATAAGTTCCAAAAACCAAAAAGAATTCAAAGAAGAATCAGTAAGTAAAACGCGGTAATACAAGTCAAAATAAAAGATTTTAGTAGTGACGTGATATGAAAGTGGTGGAGGGGGACAAAAAATACAACTTTCAGTACTTACAAATTCAATGTTTGGAACTGAGCAGGATCCAGCTGTTTTGCTTAATTACTCTTGCAGCCACTATTATTATATGCTTCCTTTTTATTTTATTACTAAGTATTGTTCTTTAATTGAGGCCTAAATGCCATGGCCAGAATCTGCATATATTATTATATATAATAATTGGGCTTACTCAAAATATTAATGATTACTTGGCAAAGTGGTTATGCTAAAGTTGCTTTAATTTGTTAATGGATACAAATTAATGTAATACTCTTCAAAATACATTGACATTATGTGTTTTCTTGTTGGGTCTTAGATTGGTGTATCCCATATCAACTATCATACGCATACTTAATTATGTTACCCGTTTGAGTGGATAATATTTTTTTTTATACGAGTTAGGACTTAAAAGGTCAGAGATATTTAAATGATTATTGTACTTTGTTTTCTTTTAAGAGAAAATGACCAAAATGGTCCTAATTAATGTATGACAAAAAAGTTCATTTTGATCATTAATCCTAACCTAATAGATTTATATTTAAAAAATGTTAAATTTTACTATAGATTCTACATGACTAATAAAATTTACCAATGTTATATTTTTTGTTAGCTTCAACTCTATAAAATCTAACACCATTTTCTTTAGTTTATCTAACAAAATTCACTATTTTTTCTTTTCTAAATATTATTCTACTGACGCAATACCTATTTCTATTTCAAGCAAGACAAAATAATAAATTTTGTTCGAGAAAGTAAACAAAAATAGTGTTAAATTTCATTCGATTTTTCTTTGGAGCTAATAATGAAGACATCAATGGAAAAGTTTGTTAGCCACGTGGGGTCCATAATTAAATTTAACAGTCTGTTTTTGATAAATCTGTTAAGTTTAGGATAAAGAACAGAAATGAACACATTTTGTTATACATAATGGATCATTTCAATCAAGTAAAATATATTAAGGGCCAAAATAAAAATATTTATTATACAATAAGGACCATTTCAATCAAGTGAAATATATTAAGGACAAAAATAAAGATTAACCCATACATAAGGACCACTTTAGTCATTTTCTTTTGATTTTTACACAGCTTACTAGTGGTAGCTCGAAATAACATATACACACCCCGACTATAAAAGATATGTTCATTTTGCTTCTTAATATTTTTCACTTGACTGAAATGATCCTAATTCATGTATGAAAAAAAGTGTTCATTTTGGTCGTTTACCCTAAGGGGTCATTTGGTAGTTGGATAGAGTTATACATATATTAGTAACTAGTATACTTAGCCGCGCTTCGAGCGGTTATGAAATGAATTAAAATAAAATTTTATACGAAATCATAATAGATTGTAAGCATTAAAATTTTATTGGATGTAAATCCACAAATTAATTTGGATTATATTAAATTCAAGAAAATTGCTGAGGTTATGTGGCAATTCAACTCAAATTAAATAAGCCACTAAAATCATGTCACGTGTCAAAGTTATGTGGCAATCCAAGTCAAATTAAGTAAGCCACTAAAATCATGCACGTGGCAAGGTTATGTGGCGATCCAAGTAAAAAAAACCACTAAAATCACGCCATGTGTCAAAGTTATGTGTCAATCCAAGTCAAATCAAATGAGCCACTAGAATAAGAACATGTGTATGTGTGACATGTTCTGACCAATCAGATCAAAACTTTTCTACGGAGCAATGTGATTGGTCGGTTCAAACCGACCAATCAAATCACACCAGTAGACCACTCCCTACTACTATGAATAGAGGTCCTCATTATTCATAGAGGAGGTTTTTTTTCAAGAGCAAGCAGCAAGAAGAAAGCTCGTGGATCAAAGGCTGCAAAATTTCTACAAGCAGCAAGTTCAAGCAATCAAGTTTAAAGTTCAATATTCAAGATCAAGTTACTTGTTCATGCTAATTATTCGTCATAACCACACAAGTGTTCGTGACAAATAATTCACACTGAAGTTCGAAAACTAAAGATTCAAGATCAAGCTATTCAAGCCCTTGACTCTAAATCAAATTCAATCCTACGTATTTCATATTATTTTGAAGAATCAGAGGATTATCATAGAGATTGTAACACACACAATATTTTAAAATCAAATACTACATTTTGTTACTTCTTTTTTCCTGTCTTGATTATTTATCTTTCTCGGCTTGAAATTTGTTGTTTACAAATTTTGGCACGCCCAGTGAGACTGTCTCTACCTGTAATATCTTTGCATTGATCATCAAATTTCAAGAACACTAAAATGATTTCTAAGAAGTTCAACCCCAAATCTAGTGTTGCTAGGAGTGTCGATTCCAAGTTTTCCTCGGTGGTGGAGAACATACTGGATGCTACTATTGAATAGTTTGGTACTAGGACAACAAACACTTCAAACGTCCTCTACATCAGTTCCTATTATGGAACTCCCATCTTCAAAGGGGGCAAGATTCTCTCTGAATGAATTAGTAGAAGGAGGGAATATAGCTGAGATTGTTGAAAAGACATTGGCCCTACTCAATCCATTTAGTAACAATGATCGTACTATTCGAGATGAAGATGATGTTTTGGTCACTAGGTCTGCCCCAGTCACTCCACGTAACTTGTTCCAATCAGATTTTAGTTTGAGGAAAAATCTGTTCTTTACTCCATCACCCATAATGACAATCCAAGCAATGACGACTAACACCTCAACTGTTGAACAACAATTGAAAAATTTGACAAAGGCAACTGAAGGTCTAACAAAGTATGTACAAGATCAGGATAATCGAATTGTTAAGTTAGCAAACAAGGTTGAAAATGTTATGGAGGAAGGATCAAGGCATGCACCAGGAAAACGCCTCATGGTGCCAGAAAAGGGAGAATCCTCTACAAAGCATACACATGTTGATGATGAACTGGAAGTATCTGCTGAAAGGGGAATTCCCATTCATCAACGGAAAGACTTCATAATGGGAAATATCAAAGATAAATATGATGTCCCTTCAAAGTCATCATTTACATATACCAAGCCATACACTTCAAGAATTGATGTTTTGAAGATGCCTGTAGGTTATCAACCTCCAAAATTTCAACAATTCGACGGTAAGGGAAATCCAAAGTAACAAATTGCACATTTTGTTGAAACTTGCAATAATGCTGGAACATATGGAGATTATTTGGTTAAACAGTTTATGCGCTCCTTTCAAGGAAATACCTGCGACTGGTATACGGATCTCGAGGCTGGTTCCATTGATTATTGTGAACAACTTGAACTTGAATTTCTTAATTATTTTTATAGCACGAGACGCACTGTGAGTATGATTTAAATCACAAATACACATCAATGGAAGGATGAACATGTCATTGAGTTCATCAATTGATGGAGGAATGCGAGCCTCAATTGCAAGGATAGGCTTAGTGAAACCTATGGAATAGAAATGTGCATTCAAGGAATGCATTGGAAACTTCGTTACATTTTACAGGGTATCAAGCCCAAGTCATTTGAGGAACTAGCCACATGGGCTCATGATATAGAGTTAAGCATGTCTTCAAGTGGAAATGAAGGACCACCTATTCATGAACCTCGTAGAGGAAAAGACAAAGTGGAGATAAATAAAGGGGGAAAATTTGCACCCAAGTCTGAAAACAAAGAGTCAATGAATGTTAAGGCTGCACCTTTGAAAGTCTCCACAAAGCTAAGCAACAATCAAATTGTGAAGAGCATGACTTCTCAAAACAACGACTGAAAGTGTTTTTTGAAGGAAATGCAAGCAAATGAGTACCATTCATGGACTCATATGTTCCAGCAATTTTTGAAGAGCTCATTGCGTTGAAACTCTTTGAGTTACCTAAAATGAAGCGCCCAGATGAAGCTGGAAGGATTAATGATCCTAATTACTGTAAGTATCATCGTTTGATGGGTCATCTTATTGAAAAGTGTTTCATGTTTAAGGAAAAGATCAAGGACTTAGTACGTGAAGGAAAGATATTACTTGAAGATGAGAAGGGAAATTCAAATCATATTTCTATCACTTTTGCCTCACATAATCCCACAGTTCTTTGCAACTTTGTCAATGTACATAATTATGATGATGTCCTAGCCTCATCACCACCAATAATGATCAAATTTGGTGACTTTCAACCGATAGATGTTAGCATATCACTGTCTCTTCCATTGATGGAGGATACATTGTGAGAGGGAACTTTTTAGTAGAAAATCAATCTAAGTGTGCCGATGATGAAGGATAGATTTTTGTGACACGACGAAGACGCTGCAAAGCGAACTCAAGAAGAGAGCCATGTGAGGAAGTGACAAGAGGAAAATTGAAGAAACTACTCAAAACTTGAGGAGTGAAGAAAAATGCGAAAAAATCGAGAGTCGCGGAGAATCACTATAAAAACGGCGTTCTCCGGTGACATTGGAGGAATTCTTGCCAAGCTGGTTCCACACTACAATTTCTCACTGTGGAACTAGGCCTCATGTTGGAACACTGATAAATAAGAAATAATAGGGGAAGAATCATCACCAACCTTACTTCTGTCGTATGAAAATCCCATCGAGTTTCTCTCAGAATAAGTGAATACTTGTGATGCAAAGTTCACATTCCCTAATGATGATCTTTTGTTGGGTGAAACATCACATAATAGTCCTTTATATATGGTAGGTTTTGTGCGTGGGCATAAAGTAAATAGTATTATGGTGTATGATGGTTCCGGGGTCAATATCCTTCCTATTCGGACTTTGAAAGAACTGGGAATCCCAATGAATGAATTATTTGAAAGTCGTTCAATGATTTAGAGATTCATTCAAAGGGGGCAAAAAGAAATTGGTGCCATCAAAATAGCTAAAATGGAATATATGTGTTCGAGTGCATGGATGCACATTATTGACTCAAAGACCTCCTATAATATCTTGTTAGGAAGGCCATGGATCCACGAGAATAAGTAGTGCCATCCACATACCATTAGTGTTTTAAATACTTTGAAGATGGGGTTCAAAAGAAGGTAGTTGCTGATGATAAGCCTTTCACTGAGATGGAATCGCACTTTACAGACGCAAAGTTCTACTTAAGGAATAATGTCTCACAGGAAGTCAAAGTTAATAACTCGATACCAATCAGAAAGGCTGATATCACAAAGAGAGCTGATATAGCAACTGAAAAGCTAGAGGTTATGACGGAAAAAATCAACAACTTTCGGATATGAGCACAGTACCCAAGGCGAGCAAGACATCTTTAAGTAAGAGAGTGTCTCCTATTCTTCACTATATCCCAAAGGCAAATAAGGTCAAAATTCAACCTTCTGAGTTTCAGAGTAAAGAATTGACATTTTCTATCAAACAAATTGATGCAATCAAATCACCTTCAAAAGTGAATAGAGGATTTGTCAAACCATTAAAACATGATTCATATGAAGCACTTCCTTACAGACATACAATTGAAGGTTTTGACCCGAATGCTTATAAATTATTGGTGAAAGCAGGGTATAATCCTGATTAAATTTCTAAATTAGGGAAGCTCCCGCATGAAGTTGTTGAAAAAGCAAACCATGGACTGAATCCTACTCAAAGGATGTTGATGGAAAAAGGGTACATGGTTAAACAATTACGTGAATGCTTGGTTTACAAACAACCATCACTAGTACAAATCTCTATTAGAAGGATGAGCATCAACTACATTACTATGATAGAAGAACTAGTGATGTCTAAGGCCTTCTGGTTTGATGACTTACTGTCCTGGCTTCTAATGTTTCTGTATTTGATCGGCTTACCGAGTCAACTCAATAAATTACTATGTTTGATAGTTTGAGACCGATGAAAAGGAAATACAAGACCCAGCGAGAGTATAGAAAAATGGGGGACACGTTCATTCTCTAGAGCACAGTCCACCCAAGAATTGTCCTAGTTTTGATTCCTTCTGGAATAAGGCAGGAATAAAAACTTATAGTATCATGTGGGAAGGTCTTGAGATCAATAATGCATACCATAGTTCACACTAAAGAGCGGGACGGTGATGAAGAAAGTATAGGATCATCACACTACATTACAATTTGTGACAAGGAAAATGTTTCACCTCATGAAAGGATGAAGGCCAAATTTGTTGATGTTCATACATGTCATCAAATATCCTTTGATGATGGTGATTCTCAAGATGAGGACTCAAGATGAGGACGCAAAAGATGCACCCTCTGAACTCGAGGAAGGGATGGAGAATACTGTTGATACCTTAAAAAAGTGAACCTTGTGATTGATGATAATATGAGGCCTACATATGTAAGTGCCTCAGCATGACAATGAAGAAAGGGAATACATTGAGTTGCTTATGGAGTTTAGAAATGTCTTTGCTTGGAGCTACAAAGAGATGCCTGGATTAGATCTTAGAGTTACAGTTCATCCTCTTGCTGTGAAACGAGGCATTCGTCCTGTTAAGCAAGCTCAGCGTCGATTTAGACCTGAACTAGTTCCTTTGATAGAAACTTAATTCAACAAATGGATTTCAAGCATTGTACCGATAAGAAAGAAGAATGGCCAAATTTGACTTTGTGTTGAATTTAGGATCTTAATAATGCATGCCCTAAGGATGACTTCTTTCTTCCAATCGCTGAGCTTATGATTGATGCCACGACTGGATATGAGACTGTCTTTTATGGATGGATCATCCAGATACAATCAAATTCGCATGACACCAAAAGATGAAGAACTTACTGCATTTCGTACTCCTAAAGGCATATAGTGCTACAAAGTAATGCCGTTCGATTTTAAAAATGCTGGAGCTACTTATCAACGAGCCATGCAGAATATTTTTGATGACATGCTTTATAGAAATGTTGAGTGTTATGTTGATGACTTAGTGGTGAAATCAAGAAAAAAGGGTGACCAATTTGAACGACTTCGAAGATACCAATTCAAAATGAACCCTTTAAAATGTGCCTTTGGGGTTACTTCAGGAAAGTTTCTTGGTTATTGTTCGACATCAAGGAATTGAAATCGACCGACAAAATGTATGTTATTTTGAAGATGCCCGAGCCTAAAGATATTCATGAGTTAAAAAGCTTGCATGGAAAATTGACCTACCTTAGAGGGTTTATCTTGAATCTAGATGGCAAATGTCAACCATTCAGTTGTCTTTGAAAAAAGGATGTGCCTTGAATGGAACCATTCTTGTAACAATGCTTTCGAGAGCATAAAATCTTATATGATGAAGCCTCCAGTACTTGTAGATCCTATACCTGGAAAACCATTCATATTATATATTGCTGCACAAGAAAGGTCAGTAAGAGCACTTCTAGCACAAGAAACAATGAAGGAAAAGAAAATGCCCTTTATTACTTGAGTAGGATGATGACACAAAATGAGATCAAATATTCACCTATTCAGAAATTATGCCTCACCTTAGTATTCTTAATTCAGAAGATGAAACATTACTTTCTAGCTCATGTTTTACGACTTGTGTCTAAAGCAAATCCTATCGAATTTGTCATGTCCAAACCTGACTTGAGTGATCGGTTAGCAAGGTGGTAAGTCCAATTTCAACAATTTGAAATCACATACATCTCTCAAAAGGCAATAAAAGGACATGTGCTAGCATATTTCTTATCCAATCATCCAATTCCAAACGATTGGGAGTTATATGATGAGTTACATGATGAAGATGCAATGTTAATTGAAATCCAACCACCTTGGAAGATGTATGCTGATGGAGCTACGCATAGTGAAGGAGTCGACGCTGGAGTAGTGTTTGTCACTTCATACGGAGAAGTCCTACCATATTCCTTCACTCTAACACAACACTACTCCAATAATGTTGCTGAATATCAAGCACTTTTACTCGGGCTTGAAATGGTTGTTGATATGAAACAATTCCAGTTGCAAATTTATGGTGATTCCAAGTTAATGATTAATCAAGTATTAGGGGATTATGAAGTGAAGAAGCCTTAGTTACTCCCATTTGCAGTTATGTTAGAAAGATGATAGGTTGGCTTGGGGAGGTGACTATTCAGCATATCCCTAGAAAGGAAAACAAGAATGTTGATGCGTTGGCGGCTTTAGCTTCTGCATTAGCATCACCCGATCAAATGCAAGTCGTTGTTTTCCAGAAATGGATAGTTCCACCACCAGATGAACATATAGAAGAATTTGGACAAGCTATTGCTACTTCTGAGGGTGGAATCAAAGACTGGCAACAACCAATAATTGATTATTTGTGTTATGGAATATTGCTAGAAAATCTTCGAAGGAGGATCGAAATCCGACGACGAGCCCCTCGTTTTCTTTATTATAAAGATACCATCTACATGCGGTTATTTGATGGGGTACTCTTACGTTGTTTGGGGGCAGATGAATATCTTCAAGCCATGCAAGAAACACACTTTGAAATATGCAGAGCTCATCAGTCAGGCCCAAAACTTCATTTTCATATAAAAAAAAGATGGGATATTACTGTCAAATTATGGTAAAAGATTGCTTGGATTATGCCCGAAAGTGTCAAGCTTGCCAATTTCAGGCCAGTTTTATACATCAATCCCCTGAAATGCTACACCCAACTATTGCTTCCTGACTATTCGAAGCTTGGGGTTTTGATGTTGTTGAGCCATTGCCTAAATCCTCTGGTGGTCATTTGTACATCCTTGCAGCGATCGATTATTTTTCAAAATGGGCAGAAGTTGTTTCTCTTAAAGAAGTGAAGAAAGAGAATGTCGCCAATTTCATTCGAGTCAATATTATCTTTTGCTTTGGCATTCCTCGATATATATTGACAGACAATGGATAGCCATTTGATAAAAAGTTGATGACAAGATATGTGAGCTTTTTGACTTCAAGCAATACAATTTCTCTATGTACTATGCTGCTGCTAATGGGCTCGCTGATGCATTTAACAAATCACTCTGCAATTTGTTGAATAAAGCAGTCTCCAAATCTTAAGAGAAATTGACATGAAAGAATGGAAGAAACTCTTTGGGTATATAGGACCACGTATCGTACACCAACACATGCGACTCCTTATTCTCTTGTTTATGGAGTTGAAGTAGTTCTTCCACTCGAGCGTAAGATTCCGTCATTACGTCTCGCCATTCAAGAAGGACTCACTAACGAAGAAAATGCTCGGTTACGTCTTGAAGAATTGGAAGCTCTTGATGAAACAAAGACTAAAGGCTCATCAAAGTTTAGAATGCTATCAAGCTCGTCTATCTCGATCTTTTAATATAAAGGTTCGTCTTAGATGCTTTAAAGTTGGTGACCAGGTTCTTGTTGTAAGAAGACCCATTATTACCTCTCGTTAATCTGGAAGAAAGTTCTCCTCTAAATGAGATGGGCCACATATGGTACAAGAAGTATATTCAAGTGGCGCCTACAAATTTGTTGACTCAGAAGGATTGCACGTTGGCCCTATTAATGGGAAGTTCATGAAAAGATATTATCCCTAAAGGAAAGGAGTTGCTCCTTAAGGTACGAGCCTAAACTGCATGTCACTTCTGGACCGCAAGAGTACAAACTGTGTACGATACAAAAAAATCACTTAGTCTCCCAGAACTCATTGTGACTTGATCCTCTTCACTGACGTACGTAGGCGCTTAGAATCATATTCTATATTCAGTTGCACGAGTAAAAAAAAAAACTCACATGTTCTTGATCCTCTTCATCAAGATACATAGGCATTTAGAGTTACACCTCAATTTCAATCTCATGAAAAAAAGGGGAGAAGCAAACCATTATATGCACATCACAATATATCTTTCAAATGTCATAGATTGTCTTTTGAGTCAACATCAATGAATATCTATATAAATTCATAAAGCTTTTAGGCATGATTTTTGTACATGTTATATCAGTGAAATTCATCTTTCTGATGGAATAAAAAAGGGGCACATCATTTTGACCTTTCCGCGCTGAGATGTGATTTTTTTATAAAAAAAATCAGGGTCATGCGAATCTGAAATGGTTAGCATTGCATTCATCCAAAATAATTCTGAGAGATTTAAGCTATGAAGTTTTGACATATTTAGATTATGAAGTTTGATTTTGATAAATCAAGTCTCTCATGACTCCGATGTTCTTACATCATGATATATCCATTGTACTATTAAGACACAAAGTTGATAGACAATTGATTTTTGATGATGAAGTACAAAAAAAATAATAAATGGACAATATTAAGACAATCAAAATGTTTATTTGCTATTAATATTAAGAACATGAACTAATCAGTCAAAATTCTAAAATGAAAAGGGAGAAAAAAAGCTAAAAGAAAACATTAAAATAAGCTAATCTAAACATAACTTATAATTAGCTCTAAAAAGAAAAAGGGAGAGTAAAAAGTTAAAAGAAAACATTAAAATAAGCTAATCTAAACATAGCTTATAATTAGCTAAATCTTGAAGAGCGACCTCTAAGACCCTCTTCTTCTCTTGTACATCATATGAGGCTTTTGTAGTCACTAAAGAAACATCAACGCATTTGTTTAACTCTTGTTCAGCTTCCTAGACTTTAGATTCAACATCTTCAACTTCTTTCTTGACGGCATCTCGAAGAACTTTTAGCTTCTTCACCTTTTTCTTTGTCTCCTTAAGGGATTGACAAGTAACCGATAATTCCTCAGATTTCTTATTCTTTTCATGCAAGACAAGATAACGGTATTTCTTAGCTTTCAAATAAGACTCAGATTTCTCAAATTCTCCAATATTATCAGCAAGATTTGATCGCGCTTGGTCATAAGAGAAAGCAAGTTTAAAGAAAAACTCCAGTAAAGTCTTTAAAGGGGAAATATCAACATCCATGGAATCTACATCTACAAGAATTAGTTGAATCTCATCCGTAAGAGAAGAAGCACAGTTTTGCATTAAGGCCAACAAGTTTAGAACGAATCTTAGTCCAAGCTCATTTGACAAAATCCTTTCGAAGTTTTGAGACAACCTTTCTTCCATCGAAAATAGACTTGCATGTTACTGGTTGCTTGGGGGACCTGAATTCAACATTTATCATGGTTTTATCATGAGAAATATAAGTAAACTCTTCTTCTTCTAGAGGTAACATACTCAGTACTATCTTGAGGCTTGGCTTCCAACATGTTAACATTGTTCGGCTAACAAAAAAAGGGAGAGATAATAATTAGTGAAGGAGCTTGGTACCATAAAGCAACATGAAAGTTTAAATATTACCTCTTTAATAGCTGTCAAAGTTCTTGAAGAAGTAACATTGTTGTCAGTAATCTCCGTCGCATGCAAATCATTATCGTCTGACTTTTCTGGAGGTGGTCTCTCTCTCTTCCAACAACGATCGCTATGAGTTTCACTACTCTCATCTTGAAATGGCCGCTTGTGAGAAGGCAGGTGAGTTTGAGTTTGAACATTTTTCCTTTTGGACTTTTTCATTGGGAGGTACCTTGAACTTGTCTAGAACACAAACCCTACACTTTAAAATCGTAGATTGTTTCGGAATGAAGACCTCTTCATGATTCTTTTGAAGGGCATCAGTAGTCGAACCAACAACATTCCCCAAAAACTGCACATGATTTTCAAGAAGATTCCCGTGCACCTTTTTCCACCAGGACTTATAATTGTGGGAAGCAAACTTCTTCATTTTAGATCCACTAGGAGGAAATGTTGCTTTTGCCCTAGATTTTGTCAATACACAAATACGTGTAAGCCTTAATCCATCTTCCAACGAGGCCTCACGAAAATTTTGATCTAGTCAACCAGGAGAATCTTGAAAAATCCTAAATGACGACTTAATCTATGAGGACTATATGACTCAATGATAAAGACATTTCCCTCCCTTAAAGTGAGATAATTTTAGAGAATTCTTATAAAGAAATTTGTTTTTTATTTTTTAAGTCCCATCATCACGATATTGGTGTGCATGAGGTCTATGAAAAAATGTTGCATCCCAAGCAATGGTTCCTCCTCCATGTATACGCTTTCTTGCATTCTCTTTTCTGAAATACATAGCAGCTCCTTCACCAGAAAATGTAGTCATAAGGGGATCAACCGGCCCACTAGCTAATGGGTAATGGGTTTTAATGTAAAAGGCCAACCAACCGTACACATAATGGATTAGGAAACAAGTTTTGACGATCAAGTCGCAAACATCTCAAAATTGTGTTTAGACCCTTGTAAATGCTAGCTAAACTTGGAATCACAAGGCTAACTCTTCTACCACGGGCCAAATGACAGGCGTTTCTAAAGACACCCGGACGAATAAAACCACATGCCTTAGTAGGAAAAATGAATATACACAACCAACATGATAAAAATGTTTCCAAATATGTTTCATCTATCTTATGACTTTTAACTTGTAACTTGTGGAACAATGCTTCTTCATCAGAAGACCACTTAAGAGACTCATCGATTGCCCCAGTTGGATTGTGAGATGATCTAAGATGAGAAGATTTCTTTTCCTCTCTTGGCGGGGGCTGTCCATACTTTATATCTTTCTTACACCAAAATTTTACCCATTTTTTCACATAAACATCCCGATTTTCTGTTTGTAGCTGAAGAAAGACGTCAAATAAGTGCTCACAAGATTGAGGGAGGAACCTTTTTCCATTTTCAAATGTGCTTGCGAGTTCTTCAATTTTCGGCACGACCTCTTTATAAAGGCAACCTGATATTGGTAGACCACAAATCACGTGTAAGTCCCAGAGTGATATGGATAGTTCTCCGACTAAAGTGAGCAATATGTTTGTAGTAGGACACCAAGCTTCGCAAAAGGCTTGCATAATGTTAGTGTTACGATCATAAGTAAAAAGTGAACCATACACATCATTGTATATTTTTGCGTCCTTCAAAGTTTGGCGACTCCTACTAAGTATATATTCGGCCCACTCCCAAGGAATATAGTGAAACTCTCCATCAAAAGTGAAAGTATCATTTCATTGAGTCTCTCCATTTATGATCGCCGCTCCAAACATGGTAAAGAACTTGCAATATTTGGTACAATGATTCGGAGAGCAAAGTACCCATGTCTTGGGAGGACGATTATTGTATTCTAAAGTCCAATCATCTAGACTAGGGAGTTCCCTTAGAGAAGACCATGGAGAGGCATATTGACCACCTAATGGCTTCTCTATAAGTAATTTGGTCTCCATTCACTGTTCTTATAATCCAATATTACTAGGTATCGTGAATTAGAAGAAGAATATTTCAAATCTTTGAAGTAAACCATGATTCGAACTGCGCACAAAAAAGAAGAAGAAGAGGACAAGTGTTTTATTAGAACTGAAATTAATAATTCAATAATGAAGGTTATAAATCTAGACAATGAGTAGCTATTCCTTTAAGCACAATTTAGGCATAGGTCTAGATGATGTAAGATCCTGGATACTCATGCAAAATCTTATCACCAAAGGGTGTGAAGTATTTGGTTCAAGAGGATATGATGCCTTCGGATTAAAGCATATAACCTTAGACGGTGTAAAATTCTTGGCTCAGATGAAATGCTTTGCCTTAGACGGTATAAAGTCTTTGGCTCAGACAACATTATGCCCTTATCTCAAGCCATGTAAGGTCTTTGTCTTAGACGATGTAAAGTCTTTGATTTGAACAATACAATTTCTTTGACTCAGACGGTGTAAAGTCTTCCTCATAAGCAATGTAAAATTGCCGGCTCAAACATGAGTGTGACACGTTTTGGTTCAAAAAATGGCGAAAAAAATCATAGTTACGAATATGGATTGACTTCTGATTAATAAGCTACTTGAATTTTAAGTCATAAATATAGTACCTATTGAATTAAGTAAATTTTTAACAAATCAATTGTGGGAGCAATCATGCTTCAGTAAAAGGAAAGAACAATAAAAGGAAGAAGAAGTTGTTCAAAAATAACTTCAACAAGCTTACCAGAATGATTTTGATAAAGCAAGGTTTCTGGTGAAATTATGAATGGATTTTTTTAAAAAAATTAACTTCTATTTATAGAATAGCTGAAAAGAATATTAGATTCTTAATCCAAACCAAATTCAATATTTGATAAGTCAAATATATTTTTTTGGGATAAGAAGACAATATTTCTTTTCAAAGTTTAATCCTACAAGGACTCAAATTCTCTCTTTATATTTGAGATATTTAAGGTTTTAAATTTAATAAAATCTTAAATATAAAGAATATTTTTTTCGTAATTTAGTCTCCTATATGGCTTCAAAGTGTTAAATGTGGTGGAGTAAAAAGTTCGAATAAACATGCTTCCTGCATGGCTTATTTTCTGTACTCTTGGAAAATTGTATTTTGTTTTATTTTATTATTATTATTATTATTATTATTATTATTATTATTATTATTATTATTATTTTAAAAGAATTAAGATAACCAACAAGTAACTCCTCTTCCCTCTCAATATCGTCAATCCAACATGAGAACAAAAATACAGAAAATAAAGCCAGAATATAACACTGCAATTGCATCTCTGGTCTTGTAGGAAATAATAAGTATTTTGACAATTTGGAGAATATCTTCACTAAGTACTTTAAGCCTAGTCTAAAAAAAGAATTATTTTGACAAGACTTGAAGTAGGGGACATTTGTAAGCATTAAGATTTTATTGGATTTAAATCCACAAATTAATTTGGATTATATTAAATTCCAGAACATAGTTGAGGTTATGTGGCAATCCAAGTCAAATTAAATAAGCCACTAAAATCATGCAACGTGTCAAAGTTATGTGACAATCCAAGTCAAATTAAATAAACCACTAAAATCATGCCAAGTGTCAAAGTTATGTGGCAATCCAAGTTAAAAAAAAAGCCACTAAAAATCATGCCATGTTCAAAGTTATTTGGCAATCAAAGCCAAATCAAATGAGCCACTCGAATAATGACATGTGTATGTGTGACATGTTCTGACCAATTAGATCAAAGTTTTTCTACGGAGCAATGTGATTGGTCAGTTCAAACCGACCAATCAAATCACACTAGTAGACCACTTCCTACTACTATAAATAGAGGTCCTCATTATTCATAGAGAAAGGGTTTTTTCAAGAACAAGAAGCAAGAAGAGTGCTCGTGGATCAAAGACTACAAATTTTCTACAAACCGAGTTCAAGCAATCAAGTATCATAACCATACAAGTGTTCGTGATGAATAATTCACACTGAAGTTCGGAAATTAAAAATTCAAGATCAAACTATTCAAGCCCTTGACTCTAAATCAAATTCAAGTCCTACATATTTCATATTATTTTGAAGAATCAGAAGATTATCATAGAGATTGTAACATGCACTATATTTTGAAATCAAATACTACATTTTGTTACTTGTATTTTCCTGTCTTGATTATTTGTTTTTCTCGGCTTGAAAATTTATTGTTTATAAAGATAAATTATGAAAAATCAATTAAATATATCTATATTTTGTAACAATTGTTATTCCAAGTCATCTATGTGGTACATACTCTTAATTGAAATGTTTAGTTTTTTACATCAATTTTTTTTAATTCAAACTTCCTCCTCCTCTTTGGTTATAACTTCATCACTACTTACTTTCTAGTATTCATATGTTCACCAACCTAAAGAATTATCAAAATTACTATTTTTTTTAGTTAAAGTTAAAAAACAAAATAAGTTTAGAAAGAAAATTCATTTAAAAATACACACACAAAAAAAAAGAAAAAAAAGAATTAGCTATGCAGAAAAAATTGAAAAAACTGGCATACACAAATTCCTTATTCTTCTAGTTTTGTTTAGCTTTTATAGAAAAATATTAAGAGAATATTTCATATTTTAAATTAATACGACATTCATTATGTACATTCCTAAGAATGAAGAGTCATTGTATTTAAGAGAATTAAGAATGTGACTTTAATATTTTGACATAATAATGAATAGTAATCATAGAAAATGTTAAGACAATCCGAAATAAGTTATTGAGACATTCATTTTTATAATAAGTTCAATAATAAGTAGGAAGAAAAAAAATCACCAAAATAGAGAGAAAATACCACACTATTTTGGTCCAACAATTATTATATAGATAGATTGATAGTCTTTTAAGAATCACCAATTTCCCCCCTGGAAAATCAACATATTATTTTAGAAAAAGAAGTTAACATTTATCCGTTATAATTTTTTATATATATATGTAACACTCCAAACTTTATCAAACAATATTGTTCTTGGAGAATACATACCTTATATTTGAAAAATAACTAATTCAAATTGTTAAAAATAATCAACAAATAAGTTTATCTCTATATATTTTAAATCATTCAAACTTCAATTCTATCAAACTAATATGATCATCTCTCTTATTGAAACTTCCACCGCCATAAAATTTCTTCTTGATTTTGCCAAACTTGTACAAAACTAATCTGACACTGTCATTAAAAAATGTCTTCACCTTGTCCTCGTGTTTGGCTACTATGACACAAAAAGAAATTATGTAAAACATATCTATAATCTTCATGAACATGGTAGCCATGCATATTTCCGCATTATCTTTTCTATATTCTCTCTTTTAGTCGTTATTAAATACATGATCGATGAAGAAAATAAAGAAAAAATAAACAAAAAATAAAAAAAATAGAAAGAAAACATGAAAATAAATATCAAACAACTCCATATATGATTGTTATTTATAGATTGTTTGAGTCCTAATAATTAGATTGAAAGAAGTTGAGAACATATTATTTAAGTGGAGAATGTAAAATGATGGAGGTTCTTTTTTGTAACTCATGAATTATAATTGAATATAATAAATATGATAGATTTTAAAATTATTAAACAAATAATTAATGAAAAAATGAAAGAAAAAATTCAAAAAAAAAATGTCAAAAAATAATAATAGAATGAATCCTGACTTTAGAAGCATGCCACATTAGCAGCCCTATGATTCATCTTTATATTAGTATATAGATTTCAATAGACATTTAAGAACAACATTGATATACTTATAACATATAGATATCGATCTTTAGTAGAAGAATTAATCTAAAAATTCAAAATAAAAAGGCTAATCAAATTTTATTTATATATTAAAAATCGTTTTATGCAATTTATGACAATTAATTTTTAAATAAATAAAGAAATAAAAAGTAAAAAAAAAAGAAAAGAAAAGAAATGATTTAAGGAAATGCATAACATAATTGATGAATTTAAGGAAAGAAATTTTAAAAATTAATAGCATCAATGATGAATTGATTTAAATATGGGCTTATTTGATAATTCAATAAGGTTTTGAGGTAGAAATTTCCGTCTTTTCAAAATTTGGAAAAGTATTGGAAAAAAGAAAAATGATAATAAACTTTAACATAAGTTTTGACAATTATTTAAGGAAAATATAAGACAAAATGTCAAAAAGAAATCGATTAAAATAAACAAATATCATAAATAAAAAGGTTGTCATCTATGTATAATGCATTTTTATAAAGTCTATTTATGTATAATGCATTTTTATAAAGTTATAACAAGTAATTCTAAGGAAAAAAGTTTCATTATATTAAAAATTAATAGCATCTATGATGAAAGGATTTAACTATGGTCATTGAATTTGATATTCTGCAAAATTTTAAGGTAAAATTTTCATTATTTTTAAAAAATAGGAAAAATGCACAAGATAAGAATTATAAAAACAAATAACTAAACTTCTAGACACAATTTTTAGTAAATATTTTAAGAAAGTATGAGAGAAAATGTCATAAAAATATGATAAAATAAATAAGTATCTGAAGTAAGAAGGTTGTCATCCTTTTCTAACTTTAACTTTATTATTACGTATATGTATGAATCTTTTAGCAGAAGGAATGATCTAAGTTTAAATAAAATAAATTAAATTTGTAAAATATATATCCAATTCATACCAATTTATAATAACTATTATCTTGTAAAAAATAAATAAATAAAAAGTAAGAAAAAGGAAAAAGGAAAGAAGCAATTTAAAGAAATGATATAAATTAAATAAAGAGATCAAATTAAGGCAAGAAAGTAAAATTAATGATGAATGAAATTATGTATGGTCAACTTTGATATTCAATAAAATTTGAAAGTAAAATTTTTGGTAGTTTAGAATTAGAAAAAACAATATTAAATTTAAAAAAAAAAAAAACTACAAAAATATAGACAAACTTCAGTTAAAAATATATAAAAGATAATAAAACAAACTTTAATTAAAGATAGATAAGGAAAAATAAATTAGAAAAACGTTTTAAAGGAAAAAAATGGAATTAAAATATTTATAGACTTCTCCTTATTCTCCTCCTAAGTTAATATAAATTCCATGAATAAATTAAATCTCTCTAAATAATTTTTCTTATTCTTGGAACACTTATTATTCTTTCTTTCTCAATCAAATGATTATTTCTCTCAATATATAATCTTTGTAGAAGAAATTATAGTGCAACATCCTTTCAAAAACTCTTTATATTTTGAAGAAATTTGATTATTACAAATTTTTTTTCTTACATCAGTATCTTAAAAAATATCATGAGAAATCATATATTTCTCTTTTTATGAAGAAATAACATTCCATCATCAGAAGAACAACATACAAAGTAAAAGAACCACGATATTTTTGTTCATTCTAAGATCTCTTCTCTTTATCTTTAAATTAGCTTTTAGTGTGTTGTGTCAATTTTGTTATTCTTTTTCTGCTTGTTATCTTTGTCTTATTTATGATTGTTGTTGTTTTGGTGCATTGTTGAATATGTTCAATGAAACTTGTTTGATGTTCCTGCTAAATTTAAAAAGTAAAGGAAAAGAAAAATAAGTAAAATAAAAAAGTTGTCTGACCACAAAAATAATATATTGAGTATTAAATAACTTCATATATTATTGTTATTTATAGATTGTTAGAATCCTAAGAATTAGATAGAAGAAAGTTGAGAAGACATGTTATTTAAGTGGACAATGCAAAAAGGTGGAGATTTGTTTTTTGTACTCCTGAATTATAATTGAATGTAATAAATTTATATGATAGATTTTAAAATTATTAAACAAATAATTAATGAAAAAATGAAAGAAGAAAATTAAAAAAAATGAATCCTAGCTTTAGAAGCATGTCACATTATCTGCTGGTGCCATTCTATATGGCGAAATAGATATAGGACGAGTATCTGGAAGAATATCTATACGGAAATCTATTTATCTCCCAAGAGGGACTCTAGCAGATCACTAGGAAAGACTTGTGGAAACTCTCTTACTACTAGAACTAAATGAATAGGTGGTGTCTCAACACCAGAGTCATTAACTCGGACTAAGTGATAGACATACACCTTGGAAACTAACTTTCTCGACTTAATGTACAAAATAAATTACCCTTAGACACTGCTGAACTACTCCTCCACTTTATAACTGGATCATTTGGAAAGTGAAACTTAACAACTTGAGTTCTACAATCGACTAAGGCATAACATGCACGAAGCCAATTCATGCCTAGAGTGACATCAAAATCTACCTTGTCTAACTCAACTAAATCAACCATGGCGCTCTTGTGATTGATGAAAATGGTACAATCACGATAGACCCTCTCTCCTAGAATAGACTCACTAACAAGTGTAGAAACACTGAATGACTTAAGAAGTTTCTCAGGTTGAATATCAAAATTCATAACAGCACAAGGAGTTAGACTAGCTCCTGCATCTAGAAAATCATAAACATTAAAATTAAAGACTTCGATCGTACCAATGAAAACATTTGGCAAATCCTCTATCTCTTGGAAACTAGTGATAACATACAGACGGTTCACTCCTCCGCCGGCCCATGAAGTAGCTCCTCAAGATGCATCCCTATATGGTGGAGCAACCGAAGAAGCTTGGGCTCTATTACCCCCATTACCATTACCTTGCCTGTTCTTAGGGAATTTTTTCATAAAATGACCATTCTCACCACACTTTACGAAAGTAGTGGAGCCATCATGACACACCCGTGAGTGGCTCCTACAACGCTTAGGACATGCAAGAGTCCTATTACTTTCTTGTGCCACACTACCTTGAGATTTCATAGGTCTAGCTCTGAAATTTTGGGAATTCTTATTTTTGAACTCACCTCTGTTCCTTAGTGCAGGTGAACTAGCAGATGATGGAGCAGGTCCCTTATATTGTCTGGACTCATTCCCTGATGTCTTAGCCTTCTTGTTTCTAAACTCTTGTCTATTGCTTAGCTTGTCCTCCTCAACCTGTTGCACATGGATCATCATCCTTGATATGTCCATATGTCCTATCAACATCAATTCCTTGCCTTCTTTACTTGACAAATGAGACAACCCAACAACGAATAAACTCCTCCTCCTCCTCATGTCAGAAACCATCTTTGGAGCATAGCGGGAAAGTTGGGTGAACATAAAACTGTACTCATGAACACTTATAGATTCCTACTTAAGGGTGAGGAATTACTATATATTTTCTTCTCTTAGTTCATGGGGAAAGAAACTCCCTATGAAATCACTCTCGAACACAACCCATCTCAAAATCGATGCAACCTTAAATATACCCTTTTTCCATTGGTCAAACCAGATCCTAGCAACACTCTTCAGTTGGTATGCAACTAGTTCCACTCTCTCAATATCAGCAACATGCATAACCTCAAAAACTTTCTGCAGTTCCTCTGGAAAGATTTCTGGATCCTCATTGACACTTGAATTAGTAAAGCTTCGAGGATTTATCCTTAAGAACTCACAGATCCTAGAAGTATCAACCATTTCCCATCGATTCTCTCAGTGTCCAACTTTATTGGTCACAACTTGACTCAACATCGTCGACCTCTCTTTAGGGTTCCATTTCAGGTGCATTAGGTACCCCCTGTTCCTCGACTGTTCTCTTATATGGAAGACCTCTATCAAATCTTCGTGGAGTCATGATGTAAACAAAAGTTAGAAGGATACTTTATAGAGATAACTCTATCACACGAAATAAGTATGAAAAAAGTGAGATAATTCCAAATGTTACAGCCTCCTAATTATAGATGTGACGCACATCACACTAATAACTAGGACTCTAAAAACAAGGCTTTATAGTCTCCCTAGGACTCTTGAACTATGTGCTTTGATATCAAGTTTTTCACACCTCGAGCCTACACCGTGGGCATAGATGGCACTCAAGAACCATTGTTGGCCCCAAGGGAACCCTTGTCCTGACTTAACTCTTAGCGGAAGACTTACTCATAATAAAAACACTTTAAAAGTAAATTGTAACTCAAAGATTACTTAAAATGTTTTATAAATAAACATTCAACTAGCCAAAGTGGCATCTCAAGTCTTAACAGAACTTAATGTAAATGAAATGATTCATGAACTAACAATATATAACTTCCTATGAAGCCTCTAATAACTGAGATGGATGTTGGGAAAAGACCCACGAAATCCTAACAAAATTAGAATATAAAGCAAATAAAAGGGATCCGACAGAATCAAGGTGGCTTACCAAACACTTTGAAGCTCAAGTGGATCAACAAAGCACTGAATGCTTATCCTGTTCACCTTTATCTGCATCATAAAACGATGCAGGTCAAATGGCATCAATACATGGTATATACGGGTATGTGAGGAGAAATCTAAACAAGACATAAGTTTGAAAAGGATTTGGTATCAAATCAACTGAACTCATTTAAATATAAAGTAGTAATATAAATGCAATATAATGAAAAACTTTAAAACATGTAGATAACAACTTAGTGTATTAAAAATACAAGAATAACATAGTTTGAATATGAAAATACAAGCAACTTTGTGTATATAAGAATACAAGTATCTTTGTGGGAGTTTCTCTAACCGACGACCATCACTATGAGCTATGTGATGATACAACATATTGACTCACACTTCCAGGGTCGTCCTATACCTTACCAGAGGTATAAAATCTACTACTAAGTGGATCCACTAGTCTATGCTAAAATCATTAAGGAATAATCTAAAAAGTATAACCCTTTTCCTACCCATGTGAGATACACGATTCGAGGAGACATTAAATTATCTGAACTCAAACTCGTCCTTATATCGATGCTCAATACTCACAGAATGTAACTAGCTTATATGTTTAAAAACATAACACTTTCTGTGGTTTGAGATTATTACTTAAAAATTAGCTCAAAAGCTCTCTTGGAAATCGGTGTTTCCTCTCTTATTTAAATGTAAAAAATTTCACGAGTTGAATAAAAATGAAATTCACTCTTACTCTTACTCAACTCAATTCTCAAGTATTAAAACAAGTTTTAAACATTTGTTAAAGCCTTTTGAAAAAGACTCTAAGAACTCTCTAGACTTGGCTCTCAGCTTTCACTGAATTTGAATTTATGAATTCAAGGCATGGATGATTTATAGATGCTTAGAAGTTATTTATAGTAGTTATAATCGATAGGTAGTGTTAGTGCACTTTAGGAGGACTCAAACGGGCTAAACAATGCAAAATAGGTGGGGGCACGCAATTCTAGCATACTGTTGGCATAGGGCGCTAGCCCTTAAAGTTTAGAGACTCCAAATTAGTGCACTGCTAGAGCGCCGCCCCAGAACCTCTGGCGTATCTGGGGCGCGCTTCATCAAAACTCCTGTAATAAACCAGGAGTACCCCTTATATGTCACACGACGTATTCGACCTCTCGGAGGTCTTGTACAGGCCTTTAGCATACTTTCATCGCATAAATGGTAAATAGTAGAAAATTTAGAACTTTTTCATAGTATAACTCAATATTAAAAGTCATATCATTTAAAACCATTAATAAAAGATTGAAGTACTAAGTCTCAATGTAACCATCTTACAATACGACTACAACAGAATAGGGTTACGACACTTATAAAACCAAAAGCAACTACTATATAATACTTGAACTTAAAGAAAACTCTTGACATAAATGTCCTTGAATCTTTAATGACACACCCAAACTTAGGAATAATAATCTAAGCTCTTCATTCTAGGAAAGGTCCATAAGCCATCACCACCTACACTTTGTATAGAAAGACGACGAAAAATGGTGTTAGTACAAGAATGCACTAAGTATGGTAACCATGCAAAAAACATGATTTAAAAGGGACATTTGGTTAGAAACCATGCATCATGCCTTTTTAGAAAAACTTCATGAACATTGATACAATTGGCAAAACATAGACAACATACATTATCATACACATGGAAACCATTCATAATAACACATAAAGCCATTTATCACATTTTGAGGCATATTCAATACATACAATACAATACATTACCTTCCTTTTTATCTTAACTCCTTTCCTTAAGCAACCCTTAAGAAATACTTAGTACAATGTATCACCTTAAGGTCACCAAAGATGAACTTTCATATAGACTTCATCAATCCAACCAAATATATTCATAAAATCATAAGCACATCATAAGACATCATCTTTACATAGAAACCATCACCTAAGACAACCCCCAAGTCACACTAGAGCAATGTGCAAGTATCATCCCATAATACTACTCACACCGAGTGTCCTTAGGAAGCCACCCTAGACTAGGCACATCATAATAATGAAGTCATAACATCTTTATTTAACATTATACATGACACCAACATACTTCATAACATCATATAAGAACTCATTCATTTACTACATATTTATTCATAACCTATTTAGTTCATATCATAGGTAAACCACCCTCACAACCCCTTCACAAGTTCACTTGTGCAATGCACACATGGAGTCTCATTCCCCCACATATACTAAGCAAACCCATTGATAAATCATAAGTGTAACTCACAAGGACTTATGATTAGAGTTCATATTCTTATCTTAGTTCATTTCTTAACCTTCGGGAGATATAGCCATAACTGACATAGACCATGTGAGCTACATGGAATCCGGTGTTCTACTCCCACACTGAAAAGAGAGGATACTACTTGCCAAGGTAAGACCTTCATACATGCGATTCTAGAGGATCCATTAAGCTAAGACATATGAGGGCACATAGTTATGGAACAAGAAGATTGCTACTCGAATTCTTGACTTTCTAGACGTGGAGGTTTCCATCTAATGAGACAACATCTATGTTGGGAACACAGACTTGCTAAACGTGAGGGTTCTCTTATGGGAAGCCGGACTTTCTACACATGAAGGCCCCACTCTCATTTTTCGTGTTCACTCGGTGCTAAGCTCAAACTCCCTTTATAAACATCTTTAAGCCTTTATTTAACATTACTTCATAAAGTAGGCGTTAGTGCCTTAATCCCTTCATATATCATATACCTCAAAGGTTACTAGGATGAGAATTTCCTTCATCATAGAACCTACATTATGTGAGAATGTTCTTTCACATAATCATATCAAATTCATAGCATAGTCTAGTTTAGAGTACAGTTGAGAAAACCTTTCAAGAGACTCGCTTTCACTAGATTATCATAAACCTTCTTCATTCATACATTCATGTGTGTTTATACATATGTGAGAAATACTTTCACATAAACACCTTTTGACAACACATGTTCATACTTCACTACTCATATACTTTTCATGCATAAGAAGATATAAACGTGCATATGAGAATTTTCCTTTCAATTGACACCATTAACATATGATACTCATTGTTACGCATGGGGTGTGTGTGTACATATTAGTCATCATGATAACATAAGAGCAACAACATTGTTACTTATGAAACCTCCCTTTAAAGGATCACAACACATATACAATATCCCTCAAGTCATGAACAACTCACATATAAATCATTTAGGGACTATAGACCACACACCCACATTCCATCATAGGAGACAAGAGCATATTCAACATTGTATAGACCACTCCTAACATGTAAAGATCACACATTCATATAGGGTTATATAGGTTGGGGTCATTCTACAATAGTACTTATCACAATCAAGCATGTAGATCATACCTTACCCTAAAATCCTTATTCACATTACACTACACATTATCAATATATCTTAATCATGATACTAGCATTGAGGACTACATTCATAACATTCATGGCACAACTTTATACTCATGAACATCATAATATGAATCTACTTTTCATCCACTGCCCTAATGTACATGATCACAACATGTATAAATAGACAATAAGTAAACACCGCCACCATAAGTAGACCAAACCATACTACATCAAATACTATACTATAGACTAGGAATTAGGTCAACTTACCAATTCTCCAAGTCATAATAATCATATATCAATCCTAAACAATTCATAATCAATAGATTTAGATAGTAATTGTATACAACAATATATCACAATCGAAACATAATTCCATTAACATCCGATCAGGATCACAAAACCCACTTTATCAGCTAAATTGAGAGATAAGAGAGATCATGGGTTCTTCAAGGAATTACACTGAAAATCATCTTAAAAAACTTGACAAAACATGAATTTATCATTACAATGTCTTTGAAAACCATTTGACAATGAACCCATGTTTAGATTGAAATTGGGAATTTTTATCTTAGAAACACATTTGAAAATCTTTGATAGAGATCCTTAGATGAAAGTTTATACAAGGATCAAGGGTTACCTTACCTTATAGATTGAAGACCCATGAAAATTGAAGAAGAAATTCGTTGGAACTCTATCTCCTAACTTTATCTTGAGCTTGATCTCCAATGGAGTTATAGAGAGAATCTTATTTGGGAGTGAAGGATTTGATTTGAAGAATGAATTCTAATTTGGGGTTTCAATGTTTTAACTAACTTAAAATACCCTAAAATAGGTAAATAACCATTCACCCTTTAATTAGAACGCGGGGTGAATCACTTGGCTGAGACCTTCCAGAAATTGCAGGTGCCAAACGACGACCACCATTGACGGGGCATTAACTGGACAATGAGCCATCCTGGTGCTTCTTCGTTTTGGTCAGAGGCTCCTCATTTGGGGGCTAAGATCGCACGATTACGTGTAGAGCCATGCCTTTTTTTACGGGGCTTCGTTTGGTTAAAAGGGCATCGTTTGTGGTCGTCAATGAGGTTGTTTTGGCAGCTTATTGGCAAACGTTTGGGTCCTCCTCAAGGACCCTTAGGGTGGTCTTTGGGGAGTCGTACCTGTACATTTTGACCCTAAACATGACTATCTAGATACTAAGGTCCCCTCCTATCATTTTATACTCCAAACAACACTTCAAAACAAGGCAAACATACAGAGGCACACTAGCACACAAACAACTAGTTTCTGGTTGGTCGTCCTTTGACGTTTGATATCAAGCCTCTTCAAACAAACTATTACAAGTTGTGACACACCTTATAAATAATTTATTAACTCATAAAACTCTCGTGAGGCTCTAGTTCATCCTATTTTATTTTGGGGGTCCTTACAATATCCTCCACTTGGAAATCATTTGTCCTCGAATGACACTAAACACTTCCAAGGTCTCAATGACCCACCAACATATCACTATACACAACATCATAGTCAATGCAACAAACTTACAAGGAACACCAATTTCATATCATTATGCACTCAATGCAACACAAGTAAGTAGAAACTATCTCCACAACTCATAGTGCACACATGCTTCTTCATACTTTTTACCATTTGGAGGAACTATATTTCCCAACTTTAGGAATGCTCATCATTTCATCATAAGGTTAAACATGCAATGGATTTCAAATGCACACATACGCATGATCCACACTTCAACTTCTGAGAAAATTAAGCAATTCATACTAGATGCACATAACTCATAAATAATGTAGATCAACTACAACCTTATAATTTAGATATAATACCATCAAGGTCATATGTGACATTACTATGTTTAGTTATGTTCAAGGAGGGGCTACCTTCTCCTAGTCACATCATACACATATGGCATCATAAGGCTTATATGCAAGCATTTCCCAAAGGTCAATTCATTTAAGGAGAAATTCTCAACTTCCCACCAAAACATGCTCATACTTCCTTTATCATGAAGTCAAAATGGTAGATTATACCACACACATCACAACATTAGAAAGTTATCTCACAAAATTTTAATTTGTAGCATACACTAGTTTTCATGAACATGAATCATGTAGAGAAAGATTATAGCTCATAGGCTCATATCAATAATATTGGCTAGACACACCATCACTTCTCAAGAGTGGACCAATATTAACACTTCCAAACAACACAAAATCACACATTCTTAAAGGGAACTCATCTTTTCTTATTTAAAGAAACATCACCTCAATATGGAACCAAAATACCCTTGCATCAAAAGTGAATTCAAGCATGTTCATCAAACCATCTCATGAAGTCAAATGTGCATTCACCATTTTAAGATGTATAACCACATGAGAGATCACAACAACAAATTTGATTATCAAGGAAAAATTATTTCGTCATTAATAAATCATATTTTGTCATTGAAAATTTTGTGAAACGAAAATTAATTCGTCACTAAATGTGTGTCTCTAAAAGTATACAAACACGATTTACTGTTTCGTCACTAAAAGTATTATTTTAACTACAGAAAGAAAAATCGTCCTTAAATGTTTAAACATTTGTGACAAATTTATTTGTCATACAAAACATTTTGTATTTTGTAGTTAATAGTATGCTTTGTCACTAAAAATGTTATTACTATCGACAAAATTATATCATCGCTAATTAGTTTTCTTCAATCAGTGACGCAATAAGTTGTCTCTAAAATTATATGTCTTTCGTAGTTGAATAAAATCTTATTTCATCACTAATGACTATATTTTATATACAATTTGTTTTGTTCTTAACTAGAAATAAATTTATCATTATAAAAAATGATTAATTTTCCTATGATATACATGTTTATCCATGTATCTCGCAGCTCTATTTTTGTAACCCATGGCCATGAACAAGAGCTCGCATGTTATGCTTCCTTGGGGAAACGAACTCACAACCTCGAGTTTGAAAGTGAAGAGTGCTTACCATCTGACCAACTCTCTCTTGTCTCTCATTTTTATTTTATTTTTTACTTCATTCACTTCTTTTAAATTTAAATTTTATAGAAATAATATATTATATGATTATTTATACTCATACACAAATGCATGAAATTTACTACCCACAATTCATTCAAATGTAGATTATATTTTAATTAAACTGTATATTTCTTTGAAAATATCTTTAAATACATGTAGTACGATTTTGTCATTTTATTTACTTATTTTTATAAATTTAAAAATTATTCAGTACAATTAAAAATTAATACAAAATTAAACTTTCGATTTTATTTAAAAAATTGGATAATGGGTTAAATTTGTCAATTGTTTTGAAAAAACATTGATACCCATAACTATAATACTTCATCATAATATATTTGAAATCCTAGTTGGTTCATTTCTTTTATTTTTTTACTTCAATTCAACACTTGTAAAAAAAGTTAATAGATATTCATGAAATATTTCACAACTTTGAGAAGTCTAAGTTTGTAAGCCGATGTTATCTTTGTATAGTTGATCTACATACGTATGTGGAATTACTATTATATATGTACATATTTATAAACAAAAACACATAGATCGACTTAGTCTATACTGTTTATCAAACACAATAAATAGACACACACAAAAGAAATACTTGAGAAATTATTTTTTTATCGTCTTTATCAAATAAAAATGTATCAAATAAAAAATAAAAGTGTGAAACCAATAAATATTAGCGATCTAGTGGTAGAACCGTACCCCACTCATAATACTTATAACCTGGATTATACTTTTCAAATAATGTATTTTATAATTGCGTAATTTAAGAAAATTGATGTATTGAACTTTTTCATTTTTACAAAATCGTCTGAATTCGGTGGTTTTAATATTTTCCCTCAACAATTAACGAATGGACTTTTTCTATTTTTTATGAAACACTTGTATTATTCCTTTTGTAAGTTGTCACTTGTAATTATAAACAATTATAGCAAAACAAATTGTATTTAGCTATGAATTTTTTTGTAGCAAATAGTTGAATTATTCACTACAAATTTTAAGTCGTCGCTATTTAACACCTTACATATGTTGTGACAATTTTTTTTGTTGTCACTAAATCGCAAATTGATTAGAGACGATAAAATCTTTGTCACCATTTATTTATATTATTAGTTATGAAAATAAATGTCATAATTAAATCTAAATTTTTATAGCTAAAACTTATAATATTTATCTACGAACTCTAACTTGTCGATATTGTAACAATATATTTTCTTAGATGATTTTTTTGTGTGTCCAAAAAATTAATATTTAAGACAAAAATAATTTGTGATGAATTAGATACATTATTAGTGACGACATAATGTGTCCCGATAACTTTAAAGTCGTGACTAACACTACATATCAAATGACGCCAATTAATTTTTTGGTGGGAAACATTAGTGGATAAAACTTTGCTACGAATTTTTACGTTTCATCATTAAAAGTATATATGTGTATCATATATTTAAGCACTAAAAGTAAATTTTGTCACTAAAATCAAACAATTAGTGACAAATTTGATGTCGTAGCTAATATCATATTTGTTGTAGTAGATATAAAATTTATCAAAACTCCCTTTTTATACAATAAGAATTCTTCTAAACATGTATAACATAGTGTCATCTAGGACATGCTTATCATATGGAGAACATGCAATTTATACTCATATGCAAGACTCCAAGATATGAACAAGCTACTTGGAACTTTTGGTCTCAAGCTTGAGTAAGAATATAAGGAAAAGATAGGGATATCAACAACCTTACTACTAAACTCATCATCCCCCACATGGGGTAACCCCATCTAAGAGGAACTTATCTCACCCAAGAGGACTTAAACATACCAACCTTTCTAATCAAGCATAACATCCCCCTGTTGGAATTTAACCTTTAGACAAACTCTTTTAAACATCACCTCATTCCACTCTAAAGGAGGAACCATTTCTCACTAAATCTTCACTTCAGTCCATTAGGTGAGGATTTCAGAATCCAAAATGAGTCTATGCCACTTAACTTTATATCTATCACCCATAGTGGTTCTCATCACGGAGAAACCTAATGAAACTCAAGGTAAGACTATTAAGGGCACTCAAAACCTTACCATCTAGGAACATTATCCCCCACTTGAGGTGAGCTTAGTCAACTCTTTATCATATCATACCATATCATCACCTTGGTGAGTTTTCCAACAAACCATTCTTAGGTATTATCTAAGCATTCTTCTCAATTAACCATACTTGAGATCAATCTTAAAAGACAACTAGCCTCTTTAAAGTTGGTCAACATCCATTCTCATGTTCTTGCCATGAATTAAGGGGTACATATAACCTTCTAAGTTAACCTTAGAGCACAAAATTATCCCAACTCATGGAATAAATCCCCTTCTTCTCCTCTTAAGAGTAAGCCTACTCAAGAATTCCAATCCACACAAGGACAACCATGGATCATTACTCATACAAAAGGGCAACATTCAACTATAACAAGTCTTGTCATACTTGAACCATATCACAATACAACATTTTCAATATAATACCTAAAATCTCATAGGTCACATATATCCATAATTGGCATCACGACAATATCTTCCAAATCCACCTTCACATATACTCTTCTAATCCCAAAACCATAATAAACATTAAAACTCACCTTTTTCCTCCCTCGTTCCCTGCAACATCACCCCTTCCAACTAATCACATCTAGAAGACCACCGGAAAAGGGAAATAAGAGAGAGATCATATAGAGTTAAGATCTATGGCACGACACAAGAGTAATGAAGAAAGTAAAACTTTTATCATCCTATAGCCTCTCGATCTTAGACATATCGTGACTCACACCGATAAACAAGACTCTACTAGACGTGGATCATGAGACTTTGAATCCTAAGACCATTTCATAACCTTATGCTCTAATACCAAGTTTGTAATGACCCAAGAGTACCCATTAGATGTAACACGGCGTACGATCTCTCGGAGGTCTTATACAAGCCCTTAGCATACTTTCATCGTATAAACGTAAAATAGCGAAAATTTTTAAACTTTTTCATAGCAAAACTCAATATTAAAAGTCATCTTATTTAAAACCATTAATACAAGACTGAAGTACTAAGTCTCAATGTAGCCATCTTACAACACGACTACAACACGATAGGGACACGACCCTTATAAAACCAAAATCAACTAGTATCTAATACTTGAACTTAAAGAAAACACTTGACATAAATGTCCTTGAATCTTTAAGGACACACCCAAACTTGGGAATAGTAATCCAAACTCTTCATTCTAGGAAAGGTCCATAAACCATCACCTACACTTTGCGTAAATAGATGAAAAAGAATGGTGTTAGTACAAGAATGTGCTAAGTATGGTAACCATGAAAAAACATGCTTTAAAAGGGACATTTGGTTAGAAACCGTGCATCATGCTTTTTTAGAAAAACTTCGTGAACATTGATACAATATGCATAACATAGACAACATACATCATCATTCACATGGAAACCATACATAATAACACATAAAGCCATTTATCACATTTTGAGGCACATTCAATACATACAATACATTACTTTCCTTTTTATCTTAACTACTTTACTTAAGCAACCCTTAAGTAATACTTAGTACAATGTATCAGCTTAAGGTCACAAAGATGAACTTCATATAGCCTTCATCAATCCAACCACATATATTCATAAAGTCATAAGCACAACATAAGACATAATATTTACATAGAAACCATCACCTAAGACAACCCCCAACTCACACTACTGCAATGTGAAAGTAGCATTCAATAATACTACTCACACCAAGTGTCCCTAGAAAGCCATCCTAGACTAGGCACATCATATTAATCAAGTCATAACATCTTCACTTAACATTAGACATGAGGCCAACATACTTCATAACATCATATAATAACTCATTCATTTACTACATCCTTACTCACAGACCATTTAGTTTATATCATAGGTGAACCACCCTCACAACCCCTTCACAAGTTCACTTGTGCAATGTACACATGGAGTCCCATTCCCCCACATATACTAAGCAAACCCATTGCGAAGTCATAAGTGTAATTCACATGCATAATCATAATTCATTTCTTGACATAAGCAAAGTCACTTTGACACACATTCATAGTAATCATACATAACATAAGTCTTCACTTTATAAGAGGCTCTAATTCTAATCTTTCTTAAAGTCCACTTGTGCAATGCATGGATGATCCATATACCTACCTATAATAAGTAAATTTCTCAAGGAATTATGATTAGAGTTCATATTATTATCTTAGTTCATTTCTTAACCTTCAAGAGACATAGCCATAACTGGCATAAACCATGTGAGCTACATGGAATCCGGTGTTCTACTCCCACACTGAAAAGAGAGGGTACTACTTGCCACGGTAGGAACTTTACGCATAATAGCTATTCTAGTGGATCCACTAAGCTAACACCTACGGTGGCACGTAGTTATGGAACAAGGAGATTGCTATTGGAAACCTTGACTTGCTAGACGTTGAGGTTTCCAATCTCATGAGACAACGTCTATGTTGGGAATGCAGACTTGCTAAACGTGAAGGTTCTCTTGTGGGAAGCCGACCTTGCTAGACGTGAAACCCCAACTCTAATTTTTCATGTTCACTTGATGCTAAGCTCAAACTCCCTTTAGAAAGATCTTTAAGCCTTTATTTAACATTAATTAATAAAGTAGGCTTTAGGGCCTTAACCCCCTCATATATCATATAGCTCAAAGGTTGCTAGGATGAGAATATCTTTTCATCATAGAACCTACATTATGTGAGAATGTCCTTTCACATAATCGTATCATATTCATAACATAGTCTAGTTTAGAGTACAATTGAGAAAACCTTTCAAGAGACTCACTTTCACTAGATTATCATAAACCTTCTTCATTCATACATTCATGTGTGTATGCACATATCTGAGAAAGCCTTTCACATAAAAACCTTTTGACAACACATGTTCATATTCACTAATCATATAGTTTTCATGCATAAGAGCATATAAAGGTGCTTATGATAATTATCCTTTTAATTGACACCATAAACATATCATACTCATAGTTATGCATGTGGTGTGTGTACAAATTAGTCATCATGATCACATAAGAGCAACAACATTGTTACTTAGGAAACCTCCCTTCAAATGATCACAACACATATACAATATCCCTCAAGTCATTAACAACTCACATATAAAGCATTTAGTGACTATAGACCACGCACCTACATTCCATCATAGGAGATAAGAGCATATTCAACATTGTATAGACAACTCCTAACATGTAAAGATCACACATTCATATAAGGTTATATAGGTTGGGGTCATTCTATAATATTACTTATCACAGTCAAGCATGTAGATCATACCTTAACCTAACATCCTTATTCACATTATACTACACATTGTCAATACACCTTAATCATGATACTAGCATTGAGGACTACATACATAACATTCATGGCACAACTTCATACTCATGAACATCATAATATCAATTCACTTTACATCCATTTCCGTAAAGTCCATGATCACTACATGTATAGATAGACAATAAGTAAACACTGCCACCGTAAGTGAATCAAACCATACAACATCAAATACCATACTATAGACTAGGAATTAGGTCAACTTACCAATTCTTCAAGCCATGATCATCATAGATCAATCCTCAACAATTCACAATCAATAGATTTATATAGCAATAACATTCAACAATATATCACAATCTAAACATAATTCCATTAACATATGATCAAGATCATAAAATCCACTTTATAGGCTAAATTGAGAGATTAGGCAGATCATGGGTTCTCCAAGGAATTACATTGAAAATGATCTTAAAATTCTTGAAAAACATGAATTTATCATTACAATGTCTTTGAAAACCATTTGACAATGAACCCATGTTTAGATTGGAAATTGAGAATTTTGATCTTAGAAACACATTGGAAAATCTTTAATAGAACTCCTTAGATGAAAGGTTATCCAAGGAGCAAGGGTTACCATACCTTATAGATTGAAGACCCACGAAAATTAAAGAATAAATCAGTTGGAAATCCATCTAGCTTTGATCTTGAGCTTGGTCTCCAATGGAGTTCTAGAGAGAATCTTATTTGGGAGGGAAGGGTTTGATTTAAAGAAGGAATTCTAATTTGGGGTTTCAATGTTTTAACTAACTTGAAATACCCTAAAATAGTTAAAATAACCGTCCACCCTTTAATTATAATGTGGGGTGAATTTCTCAATTTACCCCTCACTTGGCCGAGACCCTATAGAAATTGAAGGTGCCAAACAACGGCCACCATTGACGGAGCGTCAACTAGACGATGAGCCATCCTGGTGCGTCGTCATTTTGGTCTGAGGTTCTTCATTTGGGGGCTAATATCCCACGACTAAGTGTGGAGCCACTCCCCCTTTTTACCGGGCGTCGTTTGGTTGAAGGGGCGTCGTTTATGGTCGTCAATGAGGCTGTTTTGGAAGCTTCTTTGCAAACATTTGAGTCCTCCTCAAGGACCCTTAGGGTGGTCCTTGGGGAGTCGTACCCGGACGTTTTGACCTTAAAGATGACCATCTATATACTATGGTCCCCTACTATTATTTTAGACTCCAAACAACACTTCAAAACAAGTCAAACATTCAAAGGCATACTAGCACAGAAACGACTAGTTTGTGAATTGATATACTTATAAAGAAGAAAAGGAAATTTCCGTAAAAGTTTGAAGAGACGGCAAAAAGGACTGGGGAAGGAGAATTTGAATTTCTGGATTTTCTTTTAGCATCTTTTATATCTATTGAGTATTAGGATTAGGATTCTTTTAATGGGTTATGGGGCGGGTTATGGGTTATGGGTTAAAAAAGGGTTCAAACGGGTAGTATAATAGGATCATGACACGTGTAATAAAATATGGGTCCTTTAGTGATAAGGTTATATTTGTACCACTAATTGGACGGTAGGGGTATATGTGTACACATAGTATAACGGAGGGTATATATGTACTTCTTATTAAAGTTCGAGGATAAATTCATCCCTTTTCCCTTTAAATTATGATAGTGTGTCATAGTATCTACCAAAAGGAGAATTACGATGTACTTTTATCGTTTTATTGAATTCACATTATTTTTAATATGTTAGCATGTTTTTATTTGTAGTTATTCCTCTTCATTTGCATGCTTCGTCTGTTACTATGTTTAATGGATTGAACTTTTTTGAATGACATGAACAAGTCCAGCTCCACTTAAGTGTGATAGATATTGACTTGACTTTGCTAAATGACAAACCTACTGCCATTACTGATAAGAGTAGTGAGGATGAGAAGTCTTTTCATAAATCATGGGAACGCTCTAACAGATTAAGACTTATGTTCATGTGAATGATTATTGCTAATAACATTAAGAGCACTATTCTACAAACATAAAGTGTCAGGGAAAATCTGAAGTTTCTGCTGATAAGTCTCTCGCTGGTACACTAATGACTGAACTCACGACCATGAAATTTGATGGGTCGCATAGTATGCAAAATCATGTCATCGAGATGACTAACGTTGAAGCAAGACTTTCGATTTTGGGGATTAAAGTGGATGATACTTTCTTAGTTCTATTTATTCTGAACTCATTACCTCTTGGGTATAGACCATTCCAAATTAACTATAACACTATTAAAGATAAATGGGATGTTAGTGACTTGTCCAGTATGCTTACTCAAGAGGAGTCAAGACTTAAGAAACAAGGAAGTCATTTCACTAACCTCATGGGTCAAAGAGCTGGTAAATGACTTGAAGTGAAAACCAACAAGTTTAAAAAAAACACCTACTAAAATTTCACAGGATATTTATAAGGAACTCAAGGCTAATGTGTGTCGTTTCTGTAAAAAGGAAGGACACTATCAGAAAGATTGTATGAAACATAAAACTTGATTTGAAAAGAAAGGTACATTTAGTGCCTTTGTATATTTCAAATCAAATTTAGATGAAGTTCCTAATAATATTTGGTGGCTTGATTCTGGTGCAACTACTCATGTATCCACTATGTTGCATGGATTTACTATGATCCAAACTACAAATCCAAATTAAAAAAATTTCTTGTTCATAGAAAATTGCATGAAGGCTAAAATTGAAGGCATAGGGACTTATCGTTTGATCTTAGAGACTGTACATCACCTTGATCTATTACAGAATCTTTATGTTTCTTCACTTTCTAGAAATTTGATTTCCCTTTCAAGACTTGATATTTCTGAATTTGATTTTAAGTTTAGACATGAATGTTTGAATTTATATAAGAATACTATTTTTATAGTTCTGGTGTTCTTATTGATGGTTTATATAGATTGAAACTCGATAATCATTTTTCTAAATCCCTACTTACTATTCATTAAAATGTTGGAATTAAACGAAGTTCACTAAATCAAAGTTCTGCTTATTTGTGTCATAAATGTTTGGGTCATGTATTCAAAGAACGATTAAAAAGATTAGTAAAGAATTAAATTATTCTGAATTTGAATTTTGTTGATCTTGATATATGTTTGGATTGCATTAAAGGAAAGTAAACTAAACATACCAAGAAAGCTGTCACAAGGAGCACTCAAGTTCTTGAAATAATACACACTGATATTTGCAAACCTTTTTGATGTTCCATCTTTAGGTGGAGAAAAATATTTTATCACCTTTATCGATGATTTTTCACGTTATGGATTTATCTATTTGTTGAAAGAAAAATCTCAAGCAGCGGACACTCTCAAAGTCTACGTTAATGAGATTGAAAGACAATTAGATAGAAAAGTGAAAATCATTAATTAGGTCAGATAGATGTGGTAAATATTATGGAAATTGTAACGAATCAGAATGATGTCTAAGTCTATTTGTAAAATTTCTTGAGAATGGTGAAGTTTGTGGGAGTGTTGAACGATAAAGTGTGGAAATTAATGAGGTAAGAGTAAATAATTCATTGCCCATGAATGTACCTACTTCCACACCAATCACAAATGTTGTTCCTCTTGTTAAAGAACACTTTAACAACATTTGGGTGAAACACTTCAAGAAGGAACTAGCTTACAAGTATCTGGCGCAAATGAACCACAAACAATGCCATAAAGAAAATTGGTCATTATGTGATTTAGTTGCAAGAGTCAGATTTTGACATTGGAATTAATAAATATTCATTTTCACAAGCCACAGAAAATAATGAGTCTGATAAATGGATTGATGCCATGAATGAAGAGTTAAAATCCATGAAATACAACAAAGTCTGAGATGTTGTTCAATTACCAGAAAGTTCAAAAATAATCGAGTGTAAATGGGTCTTTAAAACCAAACGTGATTCAAATGGTAATATTGAAGGATACAAAGCCAGACTTGGCCAAGAGATACACTAAGAAAAGGAGGCATTGATTATAAAGAGACCTTTTCAATCTTAAGAAAGACTCATTAAGAATTGTTTTAATTTCGGTAGCTCATTATGATTTAGAGTTACACCAAATGAATGTGAAAAATGTATTTCTTAATGTAGACCTCACATGAGGATGTTTATATGGACTAAGCAAAGGGTTTCGAAATTAAAGGAAAATATCAAAGTGTGTAAATTAAAGAAGTCAACATATGAACTCAAACAAGCCTCACGAAAATGGTATATAAAGTTTAATGATACCTTAATATCTTTTGGATTTAAGAAAATTACCGTTGATCCGTGTATATACCAAAAGATCAGTGGGAGTAAGTTTATATTTTTAGTCATGTATGTTGATGACATTTTACTTGTTGCTAATGATTTAGACATAATTGCTGAGACAAATGATTTTCTCTCTATGAACTTTGAAATGAAAGATATGGGTGAGACATCCTATGTGATAGGGAATAGAAATATTCCATGATAGTAGGGATAAAAATATTCCATGATACATCACAAGAATTATTGGGACTGTCTTAAAATGGCTATATAAAAAAAGTTCTAGAGAGATTTAACGTGAACAATTGTTCAGCAAGAATAGTTCCTATTTTTTAAAAAAAGATGGACAAATTTAATCTTATGTTATGCCCAAATAATGATGTAGAACAAAAAAATAGTCTCAATTCCTTAATCTTTCATTTTTGGAAGTTTGATGTATGTTCAAACTTGCACAAGATCGTATATTAGCTTTGTGATCGAAATGCTAGAAAGATATCAAAGTATCCTTCGAATTGATTACTGAAAAAACATGCAAAGAAAGTTTATGGAACGTCATGAAGCCACAATTCATACATTATGACTGCAAAACTTTATTTCAGAACTTGGGATTGTCGACATCATTACCAAGCCGCTGAAAATTTATTGTGATAATGTTGCAACAGTATTCTTCTCTAAAAATGATAAGTACTCCAAATGTGCCAAACATATGGAATTAAAGTACTTTACCGTCAAGGAAGGAGTTCGGGAACAAAGAGTGTTACTTAAGAATATTAGAACTGATCTCATGATTGCAGATATGTTAACAAAAGGCTTACAACTAAAGACATTTAAAGAGCATGTTCAAATAATGGGTCTTGATTGTACTTATGATTGATACATTTATGATATTTTACACTCTCAGCTCAAATTATGTGTTTCTGATATACATTAATGAACATCTTGTTTCTCATAATGGTGTACACACATTATTGTTTAGAGAAACTACAAGATGAGTCTCTATGGGACATTATTGTGGACCGTAATGTTATATATTTTTATAACTTATGAACCTAGTATGATAAGTTGCTAATGTAGTAGTATATTGAAGGAAGTATGTAGCTTAAAATTTATGTACAACCGCCATAACTTGCATTAGTAGTTTGTTATATTGTGATATGGATGATGGACAATATAGAAGAGATATATTCTACGCACAACTAATGTTTATTAAATATTAATGTTATATGGTTATTGGTCCAAGTGGGAGAATGTAAGAATTATTATTTATTATTAATTATTTCTTACTTATGATCCAAGTTTACTTGTAATCCAAGTAATACCATAAATAGTATTTAATAAGGAATAAATCTCGTCCGTACATTGGTTACTTGATGAACGCCAAGATTAAATCATTACCTCTATAAATTGGTTCTCCCTCCACCCATTAGGGTTATCACATATTCTCTACATTAATTCAATCGCTGACGGTTATGGTAACATAAAGTTAGGGCAAGGAGGTAGAAACCAATTTACAACTAACATTTCCGCTTTTCTTTGTGATGGTGTCTTCCTCATCAGGTATGTACTCCTAACGATTTCTATGTAAGATTATCTTGTTCAAGATCCAAATATTATGCTATAAAGTATTTAATCTTACACTATCCTCATACAAGTCATAACATCACATTTAGAAAATATTACATGTAAGTCATTACCTTCACCTTAGACCTTCACCTCAAGTAACTTTCATGCTATACCTTGTGCAATGCATGGATAGCGTCCCATACCACCATCCACGCAAGGCACCACATTAATGTCACCAAAAGTGAAACTTATCATTCTTTCCTTTTCACCATCACACAATATCCATACATAAGAGTCATAACATTTTGTAAGCATGACAAAGGAAGATAACTCATAATATAACCCAAGTATAACATGCATATCACATTAAGCATTTAAAAGTCAACATTCTTCAATCACTTCATTTAGAGGAATTTTATACGTTAGTCATTAAGACTTAGAGAAATCACTATGACTCTCTTAAGGCCTACTTGTTCAATGCATCAATGGCATCCCATACTACAACCACATGTGATAGAACTTATAAAGAGACCATAATGCACATCTCACATGATGGGAATAAGCGTTTAACCGACATAAACCATAAGATCTAGATCATGAAATACGGTGTCATATAACCCAGACTGTAAAGAGGTGGTCTACTTGCCTAACATAATGCCATACATATTAACTTAAGTGGATCCACTAGCTAGACCTATTTTGGCACATATTTAATATATAAGCGAGACGTTCATTGAAATCCGGCCTAATGTAGGGAGAACTTCCATCTTACCATATCCTTTCGGTGATAAGCCTACATTCCCATAGAGTAGTTTCATTACATTAAATTACATTATCGCACTTTAGAGGGACACCAACATTAGGCCTACCGACCCAAGACATATTACAATGATATCTCATTGACTTTTCTAGAAAGGGTCACTACAATTAGGTCTACCGTTTCAAGGTTCATCATTTCACACAAGAAAGGTCCACCACAATTTGGTCTACCATTTAAAGGTTTAACATCGCATTGGGTCCTAGACTCGTCATGAAGGGCTACCAACATTAGGTATACCGGTTGAAGACATAAACTAGAATACCTCATTATTCATTCATTCAATCATTCATGAAAGGCTATCAACATTAGGTCTACCAATACAAGAAATTAAGACATGAGTCTAGATGCATACATTAGACAAGAATATGATGCCTAAGCCTACCAATTCAAGATATACAATATGTAGAAGACAACACTTAGCATTTCATCATTATCATTCATGAGTGTTGAGAAATAGCCTTTCAATACTAACACAAATACATTCAATACAATATCAACTTAACTTCATTAGATTCTCATTCATATACTTAGTAAGTATACACCTTCACCTTTCAAGTGATTCAAACACATTTTACTTTAAAAAAGTAATTTTAGTCAAATTTGCCTTCAAGGCCATGATTCTAAAATCATCAACATAGCAACAATTTACCATAAATAAGGCATAGATAATGATATAATTCAATAAGCCAAAGCAATTTAGACATAATCCAATCATAAGCTTTCATAATCAACAAATCCACTTCATAAAGACACAACTAGGAATTGAGTGAAATCATGGGTTCATAGAGTACTTTCTTCATAAATCATCAATTAGACACCAATACAATCATAATATGACATTATTAACCATTTGAAATCCTTTGAAGAAAGAATCCATGAGATTGAGTAAAACCCTAGATGTTTCATGAACTTGAAAACTTTGAAAACTTTTTTGAAATTGACTCTAGGTATGGAATCTATCCCTAGATGAATGATCATCATACCTTGCTTATGATTCACCAAGAAATTTTATGAAGAAATAACTTGAACCTAAACCCTAACTCCCACTTCTTCTTTTTTTCTTCTTCTTCCTTGAACTTCCAGAGAGAATTTTTGAAATGAGGTTGATTTGGGGAAATAAGGAGTAAATGACTTCTTTTAAGACTTAAAACTATATATACTAATGATACAAACCATTTAAAATCGACCTCAGTTAATAAATAATTAAAACAAAATTACTTAACCCTAACTAAAATGTCCATAACTCGAAATGAGTGGATACAAAAAACATTCTTACAATGTCCATAACTCGAAATGATACACATATCATAATGAATAGAAACACATGTAAGTAAAGTAACTTATAAAACACACAACACATATACAATAAATATACCATAATGAATACAAAACAATCCAGTAAGAAAGAATTACTACAATCTGAAATAATATCACTATCTAAAGTATAAATATATCTTTAATTGACTGAATACATACCAATGTACATAACTAGAAAAGAATGATTCCAAATATATTGTATATTATCAACACTAACAAAAAATCCACTAAATAAAAAATAAAATAAAATTAGGAATGCAATATACATACTAACAAACGCACAATTCAGTTTGTTTTAAAACTCTTTTATTTGCATTAATGCAATGTATATGTTCTTATTGTATGTATAAATTATCATCTATTTTATGCCTTGTAATATCTATCTATTTATATATATATATATATATATCAGTTCGCCCTTTAGAAATAATCTAAGAAAGTCATCGGTTCGAATCCGAGGAAGAGCTTTTTTTCCGGTATGCCGCTCCTCCAGCAAGGAGCGAGAGAACAAATTCTGACCTATTATGTCACCTTTTTTCTTTAGAGGCGTTTTCTCTCTTATTACAACCTATATATATATATATATATATATATATATATATATATATATATATATATATATATATATATATATATATATATATATATATATATATATATTTCATTTGTAAATAAAAAAATGCTTTCCTATGATAAAAAAATAAACGAAAGAAATTAAATTGTATTTTTTATATAATACATGTTGCATGAATCATCTTAAATATTCCCTTCATTCAAAATAGAAAGATCGGAATTGACTTGACATGAAATTAAAGAAAATAAAGAAAAACTTTTAATCTTGTGAATCAAAATTAAATTTATGTCAAATAGGAATCCGGATCCGTCTCGTCTCCATTTCTCTTCTCTCCATTTTCCCCAAGTTCTAGCTTGGATTGGAGACACATGTTATAGTTTAAAATTAATGATTGAGATTTAATTGATTAAAGTAAAGTCCTAACCATAGTTATTTACTTTCATATATTCGTTTTTAAATATTTTTGCAATCCATTATATTTTCATTAAACTTATTTTTACATATATAAATTTTTTACTATTTTTTTTTACTTTTTTTTTAAAAAATTGTAATAAAGTTAAAATATTTTTATTATTCTAATAGAGTTTTAAAACCTACAATGTCTATAGAGCAATACAGACTCCATTTAGGGAGTAAGAAAGAATTTAAAGTTGAGTGATAAAATTTATTTACTCCTAAAATTAGAAAAAAACGTTAGGTCACAATTTTTAACTTTTAATTTGGAAAATATTATTTGAGAAATGACAAACGTTAGGTGACAAAAAGTAAAAATCAGCAAAAAATTACTCAAGTAATTAAGAAAGGAAATTCTTTTAAATATAATTAGGAAAAATATAATGTAAATCTAGAATTGTTAGATTGCAAAATATTTAAAAAACAAATATATAGAAGTAAATAACTATGGTTAGGACTTTACTTTAATCAATTAAATCTCAGCCATTAATTTTAAATTATGACATGTGTGTCCAATCTAAGCTAGAACTTGGGGAAAATGGAGAGGAGCCGAATCCGTCAAAAATACCCAAAAAAATAAAATCTAGTGAAATTAAACATGCTACGTGGAAAACAAATATTAAAGTGTTGTCAAAAAAGAAAAACACACCCTTTTTAAGCCGACCAAAAAATTAAATATTAGATCTTTCTTTTTTAACCAAAGGGAGAATATGTTTATTTGATTGTATAATGTTTTATGACTTTTAATTTCAAAATAAAAAAAAATAAAAAAACAATTCTAGATTTGGAATACGAATTGTCATTACAAAAATTAAATACCATTTAAATTTTTAGATTAAGCCATCAAATTATGCGGATAATAATATTTTTTTTAAGCCTATTTGATCCAAAAGTAAAATAGAGGTGAATCATAACACAACCTGATTTCTAATTTTATTCTCTCCATTTTCAACTCAATTCGTTTATTTTACACCCTTACTACACACTAATATCTTCATCTTCCACTAAATCCAAAAACAGAAAGAGTAAAGACAACAGTTGATCTTTACATGAAGTTCCTCTTCAGCTATGCAATCGGAACCTCCACAGGAACCACTACAAGAAAACTATGAATTATATGGATATTTTCCTGGGACTTAGTATAAAAATTTGCAGGAAAATAAATTTCATGCGAATTTTCATATTAATCCCATGTAATTCACACATTTTTTTAAATAGTGAACTGCGCATCGGCAGAGAAGAAAGTCTTCCATCTTTATGTTTTTATGGCGTTGTATTAGACTTGTGTACATGTTCTTTATCCGTTTTGATTTTATACATAGCACCATCGGATCTCGAATTTATTTGATTAAACAAAAAGAGAATATCCTTTTTCACAGGGTTGTTAGATACTTGTGAATATTCTAATAAAATGTACAAGGTTGAATCTCTTTTTTTAGTCAGAAAATTATTTTAGAAATGAAATAAATGGTCCCGCGCAATGGATAGTGAATAAAATAAATAAACTAACATGATCAAACAAGAAATGTGCATCAGCAGAAATATCCAATTATAATATTTCTCCTTTTTAGTTTATTTGTTTTATTTTGGATAAGGCACAAGTATGCCTAGACTATGACTTAAATCTCAGAGATAGAACTTAACTAAACTAAAGTCGTATTACCGCTGAACTCATTTATATATAATGTTGTACTCCTTTTGGCTTATGTAGCATACCCAGGGGCGGAGCTACCCTTACCCTTAATGAAGGGGGTTCATCCGAACCCCCTTCGGCGGAAAACTATATTATTTAAACATGGTTAAAATAAGTTTATATGTATATATAGTATATGTCGTACCCCCTTCGGCTATCTATTTCTACAGACTTTGAACCCCCTTATTGAAAATCTTGGCTCCGCCTCTGCATACCCCGTGACTCCACATAGTTGAGGCGCGTCGAATATATTTAGATGTCACGTAAGTCAAAAAGAAGTACAATTTTTTTTAAAAAAAACGAGTTTAGGGGTAATAGAACTTTTGTTTAGTTAAAGTGTGTCTTTGAGATTTGACTCATAGTTTAGGAAAATACTTCTACCTTTTCGCGTTTTATTTTAACTTGATATAAAAATTATATAGAAATAAATAAGACATTTGAATGTTGTGAGTTTAAATTAAAAATACATCAAATATATTAAAATATTGTTTTAATTTTATACTATTGAATATGGAATATTAAAACTAAAGACAAAAAAAAAAAGAGAGTAAAGAAACATTCCTTTTAAAGGAGTAACAAACAAATCAAAACGGAGTATTTTATTCCATTATGTAGTAGAGAACATTTGAATAATTTTTTTTTTCACGCATTACATTACAATATAAGAAGAGCAACACACAAAACGAGATGTCAAAAAACCAACTCATTTTGATGCTCCAGAACAACCTTAAATAATATAATGGCACACCCATATATGGAAGTTAATTAGTACAAACATGACACACTCTAATTTATATATGTTTGTAATACATAATACTGAACCTTTAGTAGCTAGTATATACTCCCTCTCTGTCCCAATTTATGCGTTACTTTTCGTTTTGTGAGAGTCAAATAGTTTAAATTTCATTCAAAGTTTGCGCATGAATTTTTAAATTTGTAAACTTACGTAAAAAGTACTATTAAGTCACAAAAATTGATAATTCAAAATATTTAAAAGATTTATGAAAAACTTACTATCAAAGATAGATTTGTTTGAATCTTGAAATCTGAAAAGTGTCACATAAAATGAGACGGAGGGAGTATTATATTAGGCCTCTAGAATGAGTTAGTTGATGAGTAGTCCCAAAGACAATCATCCATTTCTTGGTAATCACTCATTTCATAAGTATAGTTTATGTCTTCATGAGTAGTCCACATATTTGGTGAATCCATAGGAAAGTCATTAATAGCTTGAATTTCAGTTGGAGATAATCCTACTGTAACTGGTGCTCCATGTCCATGACTAGTAGAGGCCATTGAATTCGTGTTTTGAACTGTAATTGCAGCCTGTTGTGCAGCCAAACGTATATCTTCAGGCGAAGAACTTGCTGGTTTAGGGAAATGTTCCATCAACTCTGGGAAATTTAACTTAGCTGCATGTCCCCTGAAGTGAAATGCAGCTGAATCGTACGCAGCTGCAGCCATCTCCGCTGTCTCAAAACTCCCTAGCCATATCCTCGTTTTTTTCCCTGGCTCACGGATTTCAGACACCCATTTACCCCATTTCCTCTTTCTAACACCTCTATATTCTGATGTTATACCACTCATTCTCTTACAATCTTCTATTTTATTAATCAAGCAAAAGTGTGTTCAAGTTAACTATATATATATAGTTAAGAGTAGGGAGGTTCCATGTTATTTCAGCGTGGGACAAAGAGTGTTAAAAGTTTTAAATATCTAAGAGTAATGCGTTACGGGTTAGCAGCAACTATGTGAAGCACGTTTGTTAATGATAAATTAATAATGTTTTCAACTGTCGGTTTATTAACATTAATATCTGCGGAAAAATTGAAATATTATTAGTAAAAGAAGAGGAAAAATGGATGAGGTTCTTTGTTAGGTGATGTTTTACTGTTCTAAAACACGGTTTTTAATTAAGTGTCAAGTTTTCAGTTCAAAGTTGATTAAAAAAAGAATGTTAATCAAATGGCCCCACAACACCTCGTACACTTTCCCACATCACTTCAAATAAATAGAACCAACTGCTGCTCCTAAGAAACTTGTTAGATATTAAAAAAATAAAAAAATAATATATAAACATGCTTCATAATTTGGCGTCAGCTAATAACTATGATCTTTAAAATAGGTGTGCACAAGTAAACACTTAATAAATTTTTTATAAAATTGAATAAATAAGCAAATTCTTCCTACTTGAATAAATAAATGCCTACTTGTTCACAATCAAACATTAAAGTCAAGTTAAGGATCATGTTAATGTACAATGCCAAAAAAAAAAATGAACCTGTTTGAATGTTTGCGGTGATTTATTTATTTATTATCGTAATTGAATTTTTCTTTTAGTTAAAACTCAAACACAATTTGATTTGTCATATTTGACTAGTAATTTATCTCAAAGGAAAATGTTTATAACAGACGCAATCCTAAATTGGATTACGATGACCTCAAACATAAATATCAGTAGGCAAGCTAAAACTCAAACATAATTGCTTAGATCTCATATTCACGAGACGGCCACGGGGATTAGGAATTACTGAGAGTGCTCATATTAGGCCTTGAATAAGAATTAGATGCAAAATTTTAGTATAAGTAACAACATATGGGGTACTTACATCATAGGTCTATCAGAATCATATCACTATAACAAAAATAATTTTTAGCAGCAATAAATATTGACATAAGAGTGTTAAAGTTTTTATCGGCAATAGTTAAGTGTCATTAAAACAATTGTCGCTAAAAACTTTAGGAATATATACAAATAGTGTTAATTATTACTAAAATATACATATTTAGCTTAATTGCCGCTAATATCATATTTGATGTAGTGTATAAAAACTAAATGAAATGAGAGGAACAATAGTATTACACCTATATGGAGTAACTACTAAATGGATCAAAGCTCATAAATACCAATAATGAAGGTAACTACAAATAGGAGATAAACACACAAATAACCAAAAAATATGGGATGATGCAACAACACATATCAGTGTTATCTCTATTTTTTTCATCATGCGTAGCCATATTTGTAGCTACAGGTGTGTGCATGATGTGAGTGTATACTCAGTACCTATTGATTAATTAGTACTCAAATATGATTGTTATGCATGGATATATTATTTTCTCTATGTTTTTTTTTTATTTTCTATAATCAGTGGTTGTAAATATCGATTGAGCTCTATAACACAATTTTGGCTTGAAAAAGCCAAATGAAGTTGGGTAAGACTTCAATAGTTACGGCTGAAATAGGATAATTTTGGTTTATTTTCATTTAATAATATGAGATAGGGACATTCTATCTGCTGAAACAATGTTTGGTTTATTATTGGTAAGGGTCTTATAGTTCGAGAGAATGAAAGGATATCCATTTGATAGTTCGAGAGAATATTACATGAGGTGTAGACGGAACACTATAAATATTTTTACCAATTTGATTTTGATTAATCTCTACCTATTATGTGTAAACCCCATTAAATGTGCACACTACTAGTTGTTTCCAAACTTGGCTGATTGTATTTTTGCTGATAACTTATTTTTGATAGTTCGATATTGATAATCTATAGTTGTGAGTATGTATATATATACCCTACCTTAAAAGCTTAAAAGCATGAATTCTGTAACTTGAATGTTAAAATTATTATAATACCTCCAACTTAAAACACCCAATTTATTATATATTCTATATTTTATATTATATTTATTTATTTATTCTATATTATATTAAAAGCTGATACCTTTTAAGATTGATAAATAGTGACTTTTTCAAACAGTTATGACTTTTTTATAGAGTTGTAAATTTTTCAATGAGTTATGACTTATGACATTTTCAAAAAGTTGTGATTTTCTTTAAGGTTGTGACTCAACTGATCAGGCACAATAAACACATTTTCATACTATCATTTGTTGTTTATTAATAGAGAGATTTTCTCACACTTTTAACTACGACTTTTGTAAGTTTTCTATTCTTCTTCTTAAAACAAGCAAAACTGTGAGAGTTGTTCAAATATGCAAATACAATATTTTTTGTGGGTAAGCTAGACAGATCAACAAAAATAGACACATCAAAGAGAATGAAATAACTCATCTTCAAATTAGAAGCATGTATAGATTAATATGTATATATATATTCTTTTGCAACAACTTCTACTTGTCAAGAAGTTCAATGATTTTTTGTTGGACAAACTACAACTTGGTGTTCAAGTTGTATAAGTCTCAAACTGTTCGAGAAAAATGATTTGATCAAAACTTTTTTGAAGAGTCCAAACGAGTTTTAATAGGTGTTTCTCCTTTTCCAATTTATTTCTTGTAATTCAGTTTAATATAGTATGTTCTTTTTTCTTAGGGCGTGAGGCGCATCTTCAAGATCATAAAGTTAAAATATGTTTTTATATATTCTACATATCGTTAAATTAAAAGTCTTCATTATTTTTTGAAATTTCATGCCAAATTAAAATTAGACAAATCTTCATTCTTTTGTTGTCTATAAATGAAGAGATTTTCTGAGACTTTTAAAATACAAATTTTGTAAATTTTCTATTCCTCTTCTTTAAACAAAGAAGATTGTGAAAGTTACTCAATTATGCAGTTACAATAATTTTTGTGGGTAAACTAGATAAATCAACAAAATTGATGCGACAAGGAAGATTGAATAACTCAACTTCAATCAAGAAGACTATCGAAATAATTACTATGTACTCATTCTCATAGCAATAAATATACTTTTGCAACAACTTCTTCTTGATAAGAAGTTCAATAATTTTCTGTTGTACACACTACAACTTAGTGTTGAAGTTGTGTAAGTCTCAAATTGTTGGAAAAAAACATCAATAAAATGTTTGAAGAGTCCGTACTAGATTATATTTAATAGGTACTCCCCCGTTTTCAATTTATTTGTTGTACTTATATTTTTATTTAGTTCTTAATATAGAATGTTATTTTTTCTCTTGAGGGAAAGGACACATCTTTAAAACTTCGAAGTTCAAAGACATTTTTATATATTTTACATATCTTTAAATTAAAAGTCTTCTTTATTTTTTAAAATTTCATGTGAAATTAAAATTAAACAAATCTATATCTATCTCTTTTATCTATACCTATAGTACTACCTCCAAAGAATGAACTACCTAACTTAATTGTTAAATTATTATAATACCCCAACATAAAATGTTATATTTATTGTATTATATTTAAATATTTATAAATGTTAAATTTCAGTATATCTTCTACATTTTGTATTGTATTATATTTATTTATATTATATTATATAATTAAAAGCATACACCTTTTCACATTGAAGGGTTGTGATATTTTCAAAGAATCATAACTTTTTCGATGAGTTGTGACCATTTCGAAGGATTGTGACTTTTCTGAAGAGTTATGACTTTTACAATTAATTGTTATCTTTTTTGAAAGATTGTGACTTTTTAATTTTATTTTTATAAGACACAATAAAAAAAATTCATACACTACATTTTGTAGGCTATAAGAAGAGGGGTAATTTTAACTGTAGCTTCTTAAAGTATTTCATTGTTATTTTTCTTCTTAAAACATCCAATTTAGTATATTTTCTATATTTTATATTATATTGTATCAAATTAAAACAAGCCATCATTTCACATTGAATGATTAAGTCTTTTTCAAAGAGTTATGACTTTTTCGATGATGATGCTTATACTAACCTTTGTTAACTATAAATGGAGGGGTTCCTCACAATTTTAAACAATTTTTTTTATGTTTTCTATTCTTCGTCATCTTAAAAACTCAAATTTGATATATAGATGTTGACAATCTCAAAGTTCAGTGAAATACTCCCTAACATGAACATTAAATTAATATAATACTCCAACTACGGACATCCAATTTAATATATCTTCTATATTTTATATTAATATTTATTTATACTATATACTATTAAAAGTAAGAAAACAAACAATACTATAATAACAAAGTAATACACTATGGGGGAGGGAGGAGAGATATGTGTAACTAAGAGATTTTAGGAGTGACTAACCTTAAGTAATAATCAAAAGAAAACTTACATTCACTATTCATAGGAACTTATACTCTATCATTCATTTTATAATTACTTACTTAGTTTTTTATTTAATAATATTCACAATATTTTTAAAGTAGTGTACTACATGTTTTGATATTCACATGCGTAAAAACTAGTATATATAGGTTTTACCAAACCTTAAAATGACCACTACCCCCTTTGTCCATCTTTACCTGTCAACTGTACTAAAAATAGTTGTCAAACATAACTTGTCTTGTTTGGAAAATAATGAGACAATTACCCTTAAATATTATTTAATATCAGGTACATTTTTCAAAGCATTAAATTTAATGTATTCAAAGCTAGCATAGTAATATACCCACACTAGTTATGGTTTCTTAAGGTATGTGCGGAATGAATAGTGGGAAGCTATTGTTGGTCAGAGAGAGTAAAAGTGAATGGATGGAGAACATGGTTTTTGAGAATTGTACAATATTAATAACTACTTCTTTAATGTAAAAAGTTGGACTGGAGTTTATGTGTGTGCGCGCGTGTATGTTAAGTAATCAGTTTGAGTTGATCCCAATTGTCAATTCTTCTGGTTCGATCCCAAACTCTACAGTTCGTTATTATTTTGAAGTTGATCGCCTCTGCCTTCAAAATGGGCCATAATTTAGCAGTCATGAATAGGCTCCTCAACACATTTTATAGACCTGTTGGATCAATAGTTCATACATAATAAGTAAACACCTCCACCTTTCAAGTGGATCATCATGGTCATGTACATTTCATGCATAATAGTATGCAAAAGTGCATATGATAACTAACCTTTCAATTGAAACCTTAGATACATCATAGTCATATTCATGCATGGGTGAGTGCGGTATAATTGTCCTTACAATGACACCACAACAATAACCTTATCATCATACACACTTACCCACAAGGGGTTCATAAACATGTACAAATATCACAATCATGCATACACTTCATATCTTTCATTCAAGGGTCGTATTGAGTCAACACATCAAGTATTAAATACATGGAACATAGGTACAATCATAACTCAAGAAATCCATTCATTTCATGCATAGACTCATGTGATCATATTATAGGTCATGTAGATAAAATCCTTTCAAATTAGGGCCATATACAACTTAACATATATCATAGCTTACTTCTATACTATTCTTAACTTATTCATATTATATTTTACCCTTAAAGTCTTAGGAGTCATCTTCACGTTACAAGCCTTACTCTCAATCAATGTCTCACATGATCATCAAGTGTACCTAATTCTTAGGGTAACCTAACCACATGCCTCATTCTTGATCAATTATAGTCATATAGGAACATATAAAATCCATCCAATACTATACAACCATAATCCATTACATAAGTCATAATCAAGGCAATTCATTTCATCAAGCTTTACCCCTAAGGAAATTCTTCAAGATCCAACCCTACCCATTAGAACTAGAGTATTAGATAAAGTAATTTAATGATATAATCACCTAACTAATGTAAATATATTAGATTATCAATATCCCTTCAGACATACATTGGTTTACAATTGAGAAAGAAGGGAAAACATGGGTCATATGGGGATTTTCTTCAAAAACTATAAATATACCATAAATCCACCCACAAATAATCATATCTAAACATAAACAATCATAATTGAACAATTGAAACATTTTTAGAAGGTGACACATGCTATTGGATGAAAACCTAAAATTTGGGAAAGTTTGAAATCACAATTTGAAGGGCTTCTTGGGAAAGCTTCCCAAGAATGAAGAACTTCCAAACCTTAGGTGTAGATTCCTGATCTTAGGCTTATTTATATGCCTAAGTAATCGATGATTTCCAATATTTTAGAGTTGTTCAAAGATGATCTTTAGTTATTAGCTTAATTTTGTGATTGATTTTTGTTAATTGAGCTCACACATATGATTAGCAATTTCAGGAACATTCAGAGATAATGGAGCTGGAGCAAAGAAAAACGAGGAAAAGGGAAGGATGTGCAAAAAAAAAATGACTAAGTGTAGAAGTACCCAGGTGAGGAGCACTGGCAGGCGCGCCACGCCAAAGGGTGGAGGGCTGAGGCATTGTTGTGGCGCGCCGTGCCAAGAAGGAGAAATGTCCCAGATGCTGCTAGGCGTGATGGAGGAGTGCCGCCTTAAGAAAAAACCGACTTTCCAAGTTTTAAATATTAATAAGGTGTTCTAATTCAACTAGGATTTGTATTAAACTGTATCTACTATTATAAATAGATCCGAGGGCTGCTATTTGGAGTTTTTGATCCTTGTTGAGTGTGCAAGGGCAAGAATCAAGTTTGTAATCATCTTAACTCTTCTATTTTTACGGATTTGTTTATGAACAACTAGTCTTTCTTGATTAATATGAGCATGAGTAGCTAGCTAAACACCCTAATTCTGGGGCTGCAACTATGAATTGATTGTTGATTATGTGAAGCTTTGTGAGTTAATCTTTGGTTGTCAATTCAAATTACTTCTATATTCTTACTTTACTATTTCTTGACTAGCCATCCATGAATAAATCTAGTGTCTAAACTAGAATTGACCATAGGAGAGGTTAGATAGAACGGAGAATATAGAGAGTTCGGTCAGCCCATTAATTTGAGGCGATTAATGTATAGGAGTGATGCCCAAAAGATGAACACCTTTCTTGGTTACGAAAAAGGATGAAATATAAATGCTCCCCAGTTAGTTTATTATCCTTGCTCAATGATGTAGTTAGATAGCTAACTGGGGTAGGCGACGAGAGGTGGTTAACCCGGATCATACCATTAACCCTATAAATCAGTAATTCAACAACTGAAGTTAGTTCTAAGCTGATCGTATGATACATGATATTCATTATATGCTGTAGCTCTAGAATTGCTCTTAATCTTTCTTGGAACATCTCATCAAAGTCGTTCATTTATTTACTTTAAATTTAATCCATAATAGTTAGTTAGTCATAATACATTCAACCTACGAAGTAGTTACTTTTCTTTTTAGTTGTGGAATTAAGTGAGGATATAAGTTGATCATAATTACCTTGGGAACGATAAATCATTTTAAAAGAAACTATATTATTTGCGCGACCACGTGCACTTGCGCGTCCAATTGATAGCAACAAGTTTTTGCGCCGCTGCCAGGGACTTAGAAATTGATTTATATTCAATTCTTTTAAGTGTACAATTTGCATATTCAGATATTAAATACTTGATCTTAGCGTGTTTTATTTCAGGCATTTGACTTTAAGGTCTGGCTCGAAAGGGAGATCTTGTTGAGCCTTACGACGAACCTGAAAGAGCTCTGCGTCTTCTAAGAAAGATGAATCGTGGAGAATTAGGATTAGGACATCCGGGCAATCATGGTGATGATCAACACGACCCTCCGAAAGATGTGAATAACCCAAGGGTTCCGAACAATCCAGAAAATTTAGATAACCAAGAAATACCTCCTCATGTCCCTATTATTCCAGCACGACCGGTGCGAGATGTGGCAGTCCCACTCACCGCAAATTTGGCATAAAGTATTGGGAAACCTCTACTAGGGGAAGATTTGAGTTAAAAAGTAATATGGTGCATATGCTCCATACTAATGGGAAGTTCACTAGTCTCCCCCATGAAGATCCTCAACTTCACATTAGGAACTTTATGGAGGTTACTGATACCTACATTCCATGTCACGCCCCGAGCTACCTCCGAGACGCGGACACGGAACCTAGGACCACAAGTGATCCCAAGCTAACCCTGCTGGCATGATCATGAGCATAATAAAGAATAATAAACTGATGCGGAAGCTAAATCATAATTTAATCTTAAAAGATGGGAAATACCCATATGCTAAATCTGAGATATATGAAAAACTGATGAGTTTAATACAAAGAAATATTAACTCACTACTAAGCTGAAACTAACTATGTCTGAAAATAGCCTCTAAACTGGACTAGAAATACTGGGACAGGCCCCAGCTAAATCTAGCAAAAACTGAAACTAAATGACTAAAGACTGAAATGAAACTCATGACTCTTGTCCTCGGAGAATGAGGACTCACCACTGAATCTGCTGAACTGGAGATCGGGAAATCGATCTATGTGTGATCTGAATGCTGAGAACCTGAACCTACATCACGAGAAGATGTAGCGCACGTATGCGTCAGTACTTGAAAGGTACTGAGCATGTAGGATAGAGTAAAGCTGAAATAAAACATAACTGAACCAAGCACAAAAGCAAGTATAATAATCTGAACATGATATACTGAATTTCTGAGCTAACTAAATGCAATGACCAATTTATAACATGCTAAAACTGAATACTGAATATACTGATAAATGGTCATGCAGAGAGTCTGACTGAACTGTGGGAGCTACTAATAACCGATAATAAAACCACATGAGCTAAATGTGGAGTCCGATGTATACGCCCCATCGAGAGGACCCAATATACCCTGCCAAAGGTATAAAGGCATGCTGGCGTGATCACTAAACTGATTGCCCACAGAGGGGACTTACAACCTACTTGGCTAGTAGTTCTGGGACTATTGGGTACGCTAAACCCTAGTCCAACTCGGTATTATGCTGCTCCCAATGAATTCTGTAAATTAACTGATTATGTCTGAGTTCCTGTAAATACTGGATAGCTCAAAACTGAACATGCAAACTGAGAATGCAACAATTAATCTGGTAATTATGCATTTATAACTGAGGCATGTATATCTGAAGTGTCTGAAATATCTGACCTAGCATATGTAATTCAAGGACTAAAGAAATACAAAGCTAGGGTTCTGAAATTCATGCGATAATCTGAGTAATAGAATCATAATCTGATTTGGAACATATATTTAATAAATTCATGAAGTTCTATCAAAGTTCTAGAAACCCTAGGTTTAATCATGATAAGAAAATCAAGAATCTGACTGAAAACTAGGGACCCAATGGGTGAAAGGAACCCACTAGTGAAATCCCGCATACCTGGTGATGAAATCCACGGAAAAATACTTAAGTTTCGGGGCTGGAACTGCTGAAGCTTGTGGCGTTCTTGAACTAGGGTTCTTGAGCTTTTTTCTCCTCTCTTGCTTCTAATATCTAAGTTTTGATTTAATGATTTGACTTGGATATGTTTTAATTATGTTTCTAGGCTTAAACTGACTAAAATCTGATGATTTAGGGTCAAAACGACGTAACTTATGGTTTAAATGGAGTGGGAAAGGTCAAAAAGACCCCTGGGAAGGTTGCTGTCGGGCCACACGACGGCCAGGACTGACGGTCCGTCGTGTTCCCGACGCCCCGTCGTTGGATCCGTCGTGAGGGCCTGTTCGACAGGCCTTTACTAAAATGGGCATAACTTTTTACTCGGAGGTCTGATTTTAGCAAGGTCGGGGGCTATGGAAATATAATTCAATTATATATCTGTGGGTAGGTCATGAGAGACATAATTAATTTTGTGATAAGAGTTATGATCATTGTAAGTTGACCCAACTGCATTTCCCCTTAACTGTCTGCAAAATTTTTTTTCTGAAAAACTAATTTTTGGTCTGTTTTGGCTACGGGGTGTTACATTATCTCCCCCTTGGGAACATTCGTCCTCGAATGAAGACTAAACTATCTGAAATTGAGGGAGAGAGCTGCAAACCCCACTACTAAACACTGTGAACTGAGTTTTTGACTTAATTGAGTTCCGAGTACATGCAATTACGCTGAAAATGCAAGTACAAACTGAGGGAACATGATTCTAAAACTGTGTTTACGCATGAATGACTGTAAAACTGAAGAGGAACTATTACCTCAAGCTGGAGTGGAATCGAAAGGAAAAAGGTAAGGATACTTGGCTTTCATGGCTGCTTCTGCTTCCCAAGTAGCTCCCTCTACGGACTGACTCCTCCACAAAACCTTGACTGAAGCGACTTCTTTGTTTCTCAACCTTCTAACCTGACGGTCAAGAATATCAACTGGTACATCCTCATAAGAAAGACTATCTTTCACCGCCACACTCTCTAATGGCACTATAGAGGCTGGATCACCCACACACTTCTTCAAGAGTGAGATGTGGAAGACCGGATGCACTGCTACTAATTCTGCTGGCAACTCTAACTCATATGCCACCTTGCCAACCCTTTTCAATATCTTGTAAGGTCCTACATATCTAGGACTGAGCTTCCCTTTCTTTCCAAATCTCATCACCCCTTTCATAGGTGAGACTTTCAGAAAAACCCAATCATCAACTTGGAACTCTAGCTCCCTTCTCCTTACATCTGCATAAGATTTCTGACGACTTTGGGCTGTCTTAAGTCTATCTCTAATGAGTTGAACTTTCTCCATAGCATAAAGGACTGAATCTGGCCCTATCAAAGCTGCTTCACCTACTTCAAACCAACCAACAGGAGATCTACATCTACGCCCATATAAAGCCTCATAAGGGGCCATCTGAATGCTGGAATGGTAGCTATTATTGTAGGCAAACTCAATAAGAGGAAGGTGATCATCCCAACTACCTTTGAAATCGATCACACAAGCTCTCAACATATCCTCTAAGGTCTGAATGGTACGCTCTGCCTGCCCATCCGTCTGTGGATGAAATGCTGTACTAAGGTTAACTTGAGTACCAAGACCTTTTTGAAATGACTTCCAGAAATGAGAGGTAAACTGAGGACCTCTATCTGAGATGATAGACAAAGGAACCCCATGCAACCTCACAATTTCATTAAGGTAAAGCTTAGCATAGTCCTCTGCCGAATACGTAGTCTTGACCGCCAAAAAGCGAGAAGACTTAGTCATCCTATCGACTATCACCCAAATTGAGTCATGCTGTCTGCGAGTACGAGGTAACCCTGTGATGAAATCCATATTGATCACATCCCACTTCCAAGTAGGAATATCGATCTCTTGAGTCATACCTCCTGGTTTCTGATGTTCTACCTTGACTTGCTGGCAATTGGGGCACTTACTCACAAAGTCTGCTATATCCCTCTTCATGCCATTCCACCAATAGACTTCCCGCAGATCGCGGTACATCTTAGTGGCACCTGGATGAATAGAATACCTGGAGTTATGAGCTTCTGCAAGAATATGCTTCCTCAACTCTCCCACATCAGGAACACACAATCTACCTAGGTAGCGAAGTACACCATCTCCCCCTTGGGAGAAAACCTCCACTCTCTGATTGTTGACTGCACCCTTTAGTTCAAGCAAGATCGGATCACTCTCTTGCTTTTCCTTAACCTCCACTACCAAAGACGATTCTGCCCCATTCTGAACTGTTACACCTGTCACGACCCGAAAGCACCCCCTAGAAGTTAGGAAAAACCTTCGAATCGTGACCGGCGTACTTGACCCCTTTGGGGTCTCGTACAAGCCCTCTAACTCGCATTCATAACATAAAGCATGAAAAGTAGTGCGGAATTAAAACTTTTCACAATAATAATAAATAAAGGAGTCTTTTCATAAATACTAGGAAACCTTATCGTCACAAGCCAACTTAAAGACACAACTTAGAATCTTAGGGACACGCCCCTTTACAATAGAATAAATACATTTTTAAGTCTTAATAAGGAAACTAAGAAACATAAAAAAAACTATGTCCTCGAATATATGAGGACATACCCAAGTCTTGAGAGATAGAATTCCCAAGCTTCAACTTCGATCCTCCAAAGGCTTCCAACCTATACTCATAAGGTATAAAAAGTATGGGGTTAGTACAACAATGTACTAAGTATGGCATATGCAAAAACATGCAAAAAGGGACATTTTAGTAAAGATAGCTTTTTATGCAATTCAAATATAACCTTCATGAATCTAGAAGCAAACCCACATAAGAATCAACGATTTAACACTTTATGGCTATCTTACCAAACTTAAAGTAAACAAAAGGAACATTCCAATTAACTTTGCTAAACTTGCAATAAAATTGAATAAAGCATCATAGTGAACATTTTGAATTCTTACCATGAAGACCTTACAGTGAAAGGCACGGTCCAAGTCATATGAACCCTTTTTCTTTGAAGTTGCCCTAACCCAAGGTTATTCTAAGACTCCCTAAGGTGAGCCAAGAAGGGACTCTCATTACACCTCCCTTCAAAGCACACCAAAGCGACCCTTAAAACTACCTAATCTTAGGCTTACTTCGTTAGAAATCAAATCCACGCCCTTGGTTAACATATGCAAAACACTCATGGAAATATAGGTCATACCAAGTGCAATGTGAGAGTAGCATCCCATACTACCACTCCCACTTAGTACTCCTAATGGATTCCATTTACTCAAGTACTCCACAATAATCCTCCATAACACTACACCATAGTACTCATTCACACGGATTTCATGAAGGTACTCTTCTCCCATAGTAGGTATAGGTCACACCGAGTGCAATGTGAGAATAGCATCCCATACTACTACTCCCACTCAATGCTCCTACTTGGTAACTAATGTGGATTGAGCACTTCATGACATACATACACAATTTCAACAATACACAAGATAATTAGTTTAAAATCAATTCTTTTGTGGGAGTTAGCTTAACCGACAAAGACCATGAGAGCTAGACATGGAATCCCGATATTAACCCCTATCGGATGAGGGATCCTTACTTGCCTAGAGTAAGGTCATGCTTCTTAGCGTTTACATGGCTTTTCCAATAGCTACACCTATGCGGGCACATAGTTAAGGGATAAGGAGATTGCTACTAAGTAACTCACTCTCTACTAACGAGGAGCACTCATCTCAAGAGGTACTTTGGATTACAACATCTCAACTAACGAAGTGCAATCCACCTCCCCTTCATATCCTCTCGGTGCTAGGCATAACTGCACACGGATTTCTCAACATAAAAGTCTATCATAGAAAGCTCACTAGGAAATGGAGATGTTGTTACTAGACACTACATCTCAACTCACGAAGTGTGTCCACCTCAAGATTTCCCCTTTTTGCTCAACTCGACATAATACAAATCTTAGAAGAGTGTGTGTGTACATGTGCACACCTTGCATATAAGCATCATTTCATCCTTCATCAAGTTCTACTCATACTTTAACCTTGATTCATCAAGCTACACACTCTACATACTTCTCATAATCATATACTTCATTTAGACATAAACTAGGTCAAACATGCAATTCAAGCTACATCAACACAACATAAGACCCATTTCCAATATATCTTCATTTCACATATTAGACCTTCAAGGTCACATACTCAAACCATACTAAGTAACATCAAGTTCATCAATTAGCACCGCCACCCATAAGGTGGACCATACCACTCAAATAGCAATTCATAATAAGAACTATACAATGAGAGCAACTCGTCAACAAATCAAATCATCATTACCCATAAGCAATTTATCAATATTTCACCATATGAAGGCCCTTAGGGCAGTAGCTACTCCAACATGACATACACAAGAAGACCCAAGTTCATACCTTACTCAAATCATGCTCACATAACCCATTTTCATGCCAAAAGTTGAAGTATGCATATACAAGAGTTTCATGGAGTTTTAACATCAAAACCATCTATTCAAACCAAGATAAATACATTTAAACCATTAAAACTTAGTTACAAGAAGACCCATAATAGAAATCAAAGTTTAGAAGAAGTTTAGTTTAAAACCCCTTTTGAAAACCATTTTGGAAGTTGGCTTCTTGAATGGAAAGGTATTCAAGAATGGATACCATACCTTTATGAGAAAGAAACCCACGAATTTGATGAAGAAACAAGTCCCAATCCGTCCTCCTATCCTTCCTTGACTTCTAGCTTCCAAGAGAGTTGAGAGAGTTTTCTTGAGAGAAAGAGAGAGTTGGATCTTGAAGAGAAAAGGGGGCTCTTCTCTAGGTTTAGGTGTAAGAGAGTCTTATAAGGCTTGGGGTGTATTTACATAAAACACCCTAAGCTGGCAGCCTTTAAATCATGCACTGGCAGGCTTCGTCGACGAGACCTCCTCGACGGACCGTCACGTCCACCACGGACCATCACGGGGTTCCGTCGAGGAACACTTGGCTTCTAAATGGAGCCTGTCCCAATTTCACTCTCTGTCACCCACGACGCCCTGGCTCGACGGACCGTCCTGAGTACGACGGACCGTCCTGAGTACGACGGACCATCCTGAGTACGACGGACCGTCCTGAGTACGACGGACCGTCCTGAGTACGACGGACCATCGCCATGGCCGTCGTGAGCTACTGATGGGCAGACTTGCCCAAGTCCTGGGGCCCTTCATCTAGAGTCCTTGGGGTCCTAGGTGAGGTCGTGCCCAGACGTCAAACCCCTAAACTAAGTCGTCTAGGTCTAGGGAACATCCGACGCATGTTTCAAGTAAAACGAACACATACAACTTATCCAAACTTGCCAAGACATACAAGTACATTCTAAGGCATACCATCCGAACGTCATGGACGTTTTTGGTTGATTGAACTCCCAACTTAACCAAACTTTGCACACTGCCTAAGGACACCAAACTAACTCCGTAACTTAAAATTAACTCAACAAACAACCATGAGGCTCTAGTTCACCTTAGTTCATTTTGGGGCGTTATATTCTCCCCCACTTGGAATAACATTCGTCCTCGAATGACACTTAAATTTTTAAGAACAGCAAGGACTTCACTTAGCATCATATAATACACTTAGATCATGATCAAAACATCAACAATCAAAGCATCCATTAGCAAGGAGCATCATTTCACACTTTCAACACTTATCAACACATACTACTTTTGCCAAACTTCACAAAGTCAAAACTCAACCTTAAACTTCTTTTATGGAGGAACTACCTTCTCCAACATTAAACATGCTCATATACAACAATTTTTGCACATAATTAAACTTCAATTAAGGCAAGGGAAATTTTTCTCAAATTGCAAATTTTTCACAGTGAACATTCACTGTAACATTGTCAATTATACAAAACTTTCAAAATTCCACTTTTTGAGCAATTTATCAAGATGACATGATCATATGAACTATAAAACCACATAAGCTCATTCCATAACACCTTGAAACCATAATTCATGAAAACAAAATGCAATTTCCAAAATTTGGACTTACTTACAGTGAATTCAAAACTTCGATGTGCGACATGCTTTAAAATTTCCATAATGCACCTTTCAAGAAACTTTAACAAGATGACATGACAATATGAGAGACAAGACTATCTTAACTTACTCCAAAGAGACTTGACAAGTTTCGCTAAGTGCAATGTGAGAGTAGCATCCCCTACTACCACTCCCACTTAGTGACCCTTGAGGATTCTCTTGGACTAAGTACATTTCATGCTATTTTAGTCAACTCATTCTCCCCCACTTAGGGTAAATCCATCTTCAAGGACTCATACTTCAAAGCACCATTATGTCCCTCACAAGGTAGGAACTCTTACTACTTCTAACTCATGCACATCAAGTCTAAACATCAACTTTACAAGTTAAGCATAACACTTCCCTTTTTGGATTCAAGCCTATACAAACTCTCTTAAACATCACCTCATTTAACACTTAGGCACCACTTAACTCAACCTCATGGAACAAAACTTGCTCACTAGATATTCATACCACATTTTCCATCTTAGTGTAAGCCTACACCACAACATCTACCAATCACAAGAACAACTATGAAACATTAGTCACACAAGAGAATTGCCTTTAACTTCTATAAAATCCCCTCATTCTTTCAACTTCCTCAAATTTACACCTTAAAGCATTTCCACCATCATTGAACATAATCACAAAATAACTCATTTGTCCTCAAAGGCACTTTATTAAATCCTTATAACTCTTACCATGCTTAGAACTAAATCCCCATAAAGTTTCTCACCTCTACACTTCTAATCTCATAAATCACACCTAGCCATAATTGACATCACATCACAATTCTTAAATCTTACCTTCATATTTACTCTTCTAGCCACAAAACCATCATATAATCAAAACTCACTCTCCCTCAACTTAGAAACATCTCCCTTCCAAGCAATCACATCTAGAAAACCACCGGCAAAGGAGAGAAGAGAGAGATCTTATCGAATTAAGTTCTATGGCATGATTCAAGAGTAATGAAGAAAGTGAAACTTCTAGCATCATATAGCCTCTTGTCCATGGATGTGTCGCGACTCACACCAATGACCAAGATACTACTAGATGTGGCTTGTGAGACTTTTAGACCTTAAACTATTTCCCAAAACCTTATGCTCTGATACCAAGTCTTGTCACGACCCGAAAGCACCCCCTAGAAGTTAGGGAAAACCTTCGAATCGTGACCGCCGTACTTGACCCCTTTGGGGTCTCGTACAAGCCCTCTAACTCGCATTCATAACATAAAGCATGAAAAGTAGTACGGAATTAAAACTTTTCACGATAATGATAAATAAAGGAGTCTTTTCATAAATACTAGGAAATCTTATCGTCACAAGCCAACTTAAAGACACAACTTAGAATCTTAGGGACACGGCCCTTTACAATAGAATAAATACATTTTTAAGTCTTAATAAGGAAACTAAGAAACATAAAAACTATGTCCTCGAATATATGAGGACATACCCAAGTCTTGAGAGATAGAATTCCCAAGCTTCAACTTCGATCCTCCAAAGGCTTCCAACCTATACTCATAAGGTATAAAAAGTATGGGGTTAGTACAACAATGTACTAAGTATGGCATATGCAAAAACATGCAAAAAGGGACATTTTAGTAAAGATAGCTTTTTATGCAATTCAAATATAACCTTCATGAATCTAGAAGCAAACCCACATAAAATCAACGATTTAACACTTTATGGCTATCTTACCAAACTTAAAGTAAACAAAAGGAACATTCCAATTAACTTTGCTAAACTTGCAATAAAATTGAATAAAGCATCATAGTGAACATTTTGAATTCTTACCATGAAGACCTTACAGTGAAAGGCACGGTCCAAGTCATATGAACCCTTTTCTTTGAAGTTGCCCTAACCCAAGGTTATTCTAAGACTCCCTAAGGTGAGCCAAGAAGGGACTCTCATTACACCTCCCTTCAAAGCACACCAAAGCGACCCTTAAAACTACCTAATCTTAGGCTTACTTCGTTAGAAATCAAATCCACGCCCTTGGCTAACATATGCAAAACACTAATGGAAATATAGGTCATACCAAGTGCAATGTGAGAGTAGCATCCCATACTACCACTCCCAATTAGTACTCCTAATGGATTCCATTTACTCAAGTACTCCACAATAATCCTCCATAACACTACACCATAGTACTCATTCACACGGATTTCATGAAGGTATTCTTCTTCCATAGTAGGTATAGGTCACACCGAGTGCAATGTGAGAATAGCATCCCATACTACTACTCCCACTCAATGCTCCTACTTAGTAACTAATGTGGATTGAGCACTTCACGACATACATACATAATTTCAACAATACACAAGATAATTACTTTTCAAATCAATTCTTTTGTGGGAGTTAGCTTAACCGACAAAGACCATGAGAGCTAGACATGGAATCCCGATATTAACCCCTATCGGATGAGGGATCCTTACTTGCCTAGAGTAAGGTCATGCTTCTTAGCGTTTACATGGCTTTTCCAATAGCTACACCTATGCGGGCACATAGTTAAGGGATAAGGAGATTGCTACTAAGTAACTCACTCTCTACTAACGAGGAGCACTCATCTCAAGAGGTACTTTGGATTACAACATCTCAACTAACGAAGTGCAATCCACCTCCCCTTCATATCCTCTCGGTGCTAGGCATAACTCCACACGGATTTCTCAACATAAAAGTCTATCATAGAAAGCTCACTAGGAAATGGAGAGGTTGTTACTAGACACTACATCTCAACTCACGAAGTGTGTCCACCTCAAGATTTCCCCTTTTTGCTCAACTTGACATAATACAAATCTTAGAAGAGTGTGTGTGTACATGTGCACACCTTGCATATAAGCATCATTTCATTTTCATCAAGTTCTACTCATACTTTAACCTTGATTCATCAAGCTACACACTCTACATACTTCTCATAATCATATACTTCATTTAGACATAAACTAGGTCAAACATGCAATTCAAGCTACATCAAACACAACATAAGACCCATTTCCAATATATCTTCATTTCACATGTTAGACCTTCAAGGTCACTTACTCAAACCATACTAAGTAACATCAAGTTCATCAATTTGCACCGCCACCCATAAGGTGGACCATACCACTCAAATAGCAATTCATAATAAGAACTATACAATAAGAGCAACTCATCAACAAATCAAACCATCATTACCCATAAGCAATTTATCAATATTTCACCATATGAAGGCCCTTAGGGCAGTAGCTACACCAACATGACATACACAAGAAGACCCAAGTTCATACCTTACTCAAATCATGCTCACATAACCCATTTTCATGCCAAAAGTTGAAGTATGCATATACAAGAGTTTCATGGAGTTTTAACATCAAAACCATCTATTCAAACCAAGATAAATACATTTAAACCATTAAAACTTAGTTACAAGAAGACCCATAATAGAAATCAAAGTTTAGAAGAAGTTGAGTTTAAAACCCCTTTTGAAAACCATTTTGGAAGTTGGCTTCTTGAATGGAAAGGTATTCAAGAATGGATACCATACCTTTAGGAGAAAGAAACCCACGAATTTGATGAAGAAACAATTCCCAATCCGTCCTCCTATCCTTCCTTGACTTCTAGCTTCCAAGAGAGTTGAGAGAGTTTTCTTGAGAGAAAGAGAGAGTTGGATCTTGAAGAGAAAAGGGGGCTCTTCTCTAGGTTTAGGGTGTAAGAGAGTCTTATAAGGCTTGGGGTGTATTTACATAAAACACCCTAAGCTGGCAGCCTTTAAATCATGCACTGGCAGGCTTCGTCGATGAGACCTCCTCGACGGACCGTCACGTCCACCACGGACCGTCACGGGGTTCCGTCGAGGAACACTTGGCTTCTAAATGGAGCCTGTCCCAATTTCACTCTCTGTCACCCACGACGCCCTGGCTCGACGGACCGTCCTGAGTACGACGGACCGTCCTGAGTACGATGGACCGTCTTGAGTACGACGGACCGTCGCCATGGCCGTCGTGAGCTACTGATGGGCAGACTTGCCCAAGTCCTGGGGCCCTTCATCTAGAGTCCTTGGGGTCCTAGGTGAGGTCGTGCCCAGACGTCAAACCCCTAAACTAAGTCGTCTAGGTCTAGGGAACATCCGACTCATGTTTCAAGTAAAACGAACACATAAAACTTATCCAAACTTGCCAAGACATACAAGTACATTCTAAGGCATACCATCCGAACGTCATGGACGTTTTGGGTCGATTGAACTCCAAACTTAACCAAACCTTGCACACTGCCTAACGACACCAAACTAACTCCGTTTAACTTAAAATTAACTCAAGAAACAACCATGAGGCTCTAGTTCACCTTAGTTCATTTTGGAGCGTTATAATAATACTCACATATTCATACTTCAATTGAACAACAATACCAATAATAGACCAACATAATTGAAGTAAAGTATTCATGATCTTGAAAGTCTTAGCAATGGCTTCCAAGAATCTCATCCAAGATATTACCTCAATTCAATGATCCTTAACCAACAATTCAATCACCATCATCATATAATAGTAAACTATACAAGAATACATTCAATTATATCTTCCTCAATCACAAACCAACCTAGATCACAAGTTAGGGTTAGGAGAAGAAGATGATTCATGGATCTTTGTAGAGATTTAGATCAAAGCTTTAAGGGATACATCAATCCACACATAAACATACATAAATCATTACTAACTATTGAATTAATACTACACAATTTAATTTAGAAAGAAGACCCACAAAAAAGGATGAAAACAAGCTTTTTGATGAACATTGCAATCCAAATTTTGAAGAACCTCTTGGGGAAATGAGTCCCAAGAGTGAATAGCCTCCATAACTTGAGAATCCTTAGAAGAATGGTGAAGGAAAGTCTTGATCTTGAAGCACTGGAGAAAGCTTGGTCTTCTTCTTCAATGGGATCAATGAAGAAACCATCCTTTATGTCCTCTTCACACTTTAACTAAGGAATCCTTAAGTCACTTTAGATTAGGTACTTATTCATTTACATACTTTATATCATTAAGTCATTATTTCATTAGTTCATTTAAGAGACATACATCACATAAAGGACATTCAAATAATGGTCTTAGATAAGACCTAGGGACTCTTATTAACATCTTCAAAGCCTATTGTGCAATGTCTAGATAGCGTCCCATACCACCACCTAAACCTCATAGAACTTCTCTAATGCTAATATGTATCCCATATTATGAGAATAGGCAATAACCGACATAGACCATGGTAGCAAAGCATGGAATCCGAAGTTCTATCCTACTCCGATGAGGTTGTTCTACTTGCCAATAGTAGAACTTAGACATATCACATGTAGGCACATGGTTAAGGAAATATGAAGGGCTTTTTTGTATTCTAGTCTCACTCTTTAACTAGAACTACTTCCCTTACCATACTCACTCGGTGCTAGCCTTAGTTCTCATAGATTAATTCACATTATGGTTCATATAAATGGGTCCCATATCAGTTCATGACCCAATTACATTTACCCTACCAAAGCAAGGTCCACTAGGGCTATCTCAATATGGCGACAAGAAGCCCATCATGACTTTCCTAAGGATTGATGTGATGTCGTTCCATCCAATCAACCTTAAGTCCATCATTCATTACATGAAGGATACCATTACGACTTTCGACTTCAAGTTTCATAACTTACCACTTGGTTCAAGGTTTCACATAAAGAACCCTCTTATCATCATTCAAGGTCTCACCTACTATTCATTCATTAAAGACTAAGACTCTTTAGGTTCCTAAGTCAAGACATCACATATTCATATTCATACAAGTATCAAGTAAGGGACACAATTCTACCTAAACAAGACACCGCATACTTAACTTTAGAACCTATAACATTCATTCTTTAGACACTTAATAATGACCCTTAACATCATTTAGTCAATCTATTCAATACCTTAACATCATCAACATAATCATTATAGACTCATATAGCCAAGTTAGGAACCACCACATATCAACTCTAAGACTACACACGTAACACATAGCCATAGCATAACATGATTTCCTAATATCATCAATAGACTAACACATACTTTCACATATATGTATATATAATCATACATCACCAAATCAACTACACAAATAGCCATATAACTAGCCGACAAGGTCATGATCATCAATATACTTAAAATAATGCCGACAAGGCCACATCAATTCACATACCACCGCCACCATAAGTGGACCAAACCAATTACAACATAATTAAAATATAAAATAACATTAAATAAGAAGAAATAGGGCAGCATACCACCTCTTCATCCTCAACACTTCAAGTCAATACCAAATCATCCAATTCAACCTCATAAGGCCCTTACCCATGGCCATGAACATCAATTCAATACATAAACTATAATAATCAATGAAATCTAAACCAATTTAATATAGATTCAACAATCTAAGACCAATTAAACATCAATTAAATACAATTCTTACACCATTGGAAAGCCCATAAGGAACTACACATGAATTCATCAACTTTAGACCAATATCAAGTAACCCATAAATTAGTCAAAAACTAGGGTTCATCAATTACATGGGTTCATAGGTAAATTGAGTTAAAATTATCAATACAACATCAATCTAATCCATAATAAACGTTTGAAAACCATTAATGCAAGAACCCATGGTAGATCATGAAAAAGGTCAATTCGTCTTTTGAAAACTTTAGAAAACATCTTTGGAAGTTGGGCTCCTTGATGAAACGAGTTTCAAGGATCAAATAAACCATACCTCAATGAATCTAATTCTTCAATTTCATGAAGAATCTCCACTCAATTCGTCAAACCAAGCTCTTCCTTGACTTTGGACTTCAATGGAGTCTTTGGGAATTCTTAAGGTATTTTAGGGTTTTGATTTTTGAAGAATGAAATCCTCTAAGTGTTAAACACTTATATACATGTTTAAAATACCTAAAATACCCTTAAATAACCGCCAAACCTTCCATTTATAAGTGGGGTGAAATTATAATTTCACCCCTAACTTGGCAATGAAACTGCGCAGGGACATGGCTTCACAGACGGAAGGCAGTCGATGGACCGTTTGTCCACAAACTGTCACGACCCAGATTCTGGAATCCGAATCGTAACCGGCGTCGTTAACCTCTCAGAGGTCGCGGACAAGCCTCATCTTGCATTCTCACATTCATCTAGTTAAATTTGCGGAAAATTTAAAACTTTTTAAACGTATGAAGTATACATAGACTTCATATAATTATTAACTAGTTACATCATCTACTAATCTGAACATAAGAGAACAACCATCTATCATAAAGAATCAATTCGAAACTGAAGATGAATATATCTTAAATAGTTTGCCACACACGGTCTTATTACAAAGCTTCGAAATGAAAGTAAGAAAGAAACGATAGGGACAACATCCACTAGCTATGTCTAAAACTAAGTCTAGACTAAAACTGTAGCATCCTCAAAATCAAGAAGACCTACCAAATGATTTGGAGAAACGCTGAAGTCCAAACCGCTGCAAGTGTCGTCAATCTGTCCTCTGACCTGCACCTATAAAAATAGTAAATAGTAGGGGGTTAGTACACCACTTGTACTAAGTATGGGTGTACGCACACATACACATAAAGCTATGCATGATCAATGAAAGCTCTTCCTAAGCAACATGTCATATCTGGAAAGTCTAGTCATTGGACTTTTCTAATTCGTTAGTTGTGAATTGTGGTATGAATATGATGTATTTTAATGCATTCAAAGAACATAACTCATTTTCTATATCATTACAAGACATTAGTATCATCAACATAATTTTAGAACCCCTCGAGCGAAGATTTGAAATTTTAAGTCCCCTAACCCGAGAGCTCTGTCATCCATACTTAGTTTTATTTTCAGTCTTTTTCTTCTTCTTGTTGTGTAGTTCAATAATTCATTTGGTCCTATGTTCTACTTACAAGTGCAATGATTCATTGTAGTCCCATACTCACAATGAATCGATGTAAGTAATCCAAGGACTAAGGAATTATTTTCACTATCTTACAATGAGTCATTCATTACTTTATATATTCATTAACATCTCATAAGCCAGTCTCTATTGGCTATGCCATCTATTTCACTACTTTCATGTTAGGGAAGTTATGAGGTATTTAGTAAACATTTCTGTTTCTACTTCCCTTTATTGGCATCATATAAGAAGTCATTATAAGCCAATTTTATTTGGCTTTGCCCATTATTTGCTGAAACTTTATGAGTGTGACATTGGCAATTGACATTCTTAAGCTCTTCTTCATTGCTCACTTTGAACATACGTTCCATCATCATCATTCGTTTTCACTTTCATAGTGACATCATTAGGAATAAGATCATGCGAGCTTAACATGAAATCCACTGTCTTCCCCACACTGAAAAGAGGTGATTCACCGGTTAAAATGAATCTAGATCATGTGAGCTACTCATGAAATCCAGTGTCTGCCCCACACCAAAAAGAGGTGATCCCCGGCTAAGGCGAATCCATCTCAAGTGTTCACTCCACACCGAAAAGGAGCGGCTCACGGCTATAGTGAACCAAGAACATATTGTGAGCATTAATCGACATAGATCATGTGATCTAAACATGAAATCCAGTGTCTGACCCACACCAAAAAGGGGTGGAATCACTGGCCAAAGTGAAACCGAACATGCCTAGCTCGCTTAGGTGGAAACCACTGGCTAGTTCCTATGTTGGCTAGACATAGTTCAAAATTAACTTAATGAGAATACTTATCCACCTCGGTGGTAGCCTCGTCTCATGAGACTTACACGTGCAAGCACATGCTCATAACTAGTCTATCGGTGATGTGCTCACTTTCATTATCTTCTTTATCTTTTGGAGTTGACTCAAGCATTATGGAAGCTTACTTCTAGATTGAGATTTACTTACTATTTTGATGACTTGTCATCCTTACTTTACATTGATGAAATGTGAATTGTCCTTACATAACATACTTACTTTACATTGATGAAATGTGAATTGTCCTTACATATCATCCTTACTTTACATTGATGAAATGTGAATTATCCTTACATATCATCCTTACTTTACATTGATGAAATGTGAATTGTCCTTAGATATCATCCTTAGGTGTTAATGAGACTAGTCTCACACTTTCTAACACCTTCATTCGTGAGTATTCTTTTAACATAGTAGCTTAGGTGTAAGTAAGACTTGTCTCACTTTATTTAACACCCCATTCTGGTCGCTTATTCAGTTTAGACTCCTTTAATTATGTTATAACTCACGTTACTTCTTTACTTTAGTGTAGTAGCTTCATTTCATCGTTTATGGACGATGAGCACTTCTTTCAATGAGTTACAAATGTTCATAGTTCATTCTTTTAGAGCATGTTGGGAGTTGTCCCAATGAATGGCATGCCCTTGGTTATGGATTCATTGAATTACTTTAGAAGTGCTTATAATATACTTGATACTCTTACTACACAAGATTGGCATATGATTAGTATTGGCCTCAACATTTGGGATGTTAAACTAGCAAACCATTTTTGTTGGCATAAGCCAATTTTACGTATGTTCATATTTAAATTGAATATGTATGAACCTTTAGCCAATCTTTCAATTATTTACATAATCTCCTAGCCATTAGCATGCATTTGTTTTGACCAAGTAGTGTTAGCCAATTTCTTGTCATAACATAGTCAATTAATTCAAGATGTGATTTCATAGTTGTCTTTTAAGTCAATCTTAGTTCATGACTTTAGGGTAACGTTTTTAAGACATATTGGACATCATCATATTTACATTTGATGACTTTAGCATCTTCATAACGTCACAATCACAGTAATACAACATTTGGACAAACACATCAACACTTAAACAATTCCGGGTGTAACTAACACATCGTCGATTCATGATTCACGTTTTAAGCACTTAACTTTATACGATCACAACTTCATAGGTTAATCGACATTCATAATTCAAGAAAATTACACATAAGATCAGCCAGCACCATATACCAATAACATGATCTCTAACCTATTTAACATGGAATCGAAAAGGATACTAGGGACAAGGAGTTCGACGAGTACACGGGAACAACCCTAGTTTTCAAGATCTTTGAATCATTGGAAAGAAAGTTCTCTTGGAGAAAGAAGTCCAGGAGGGAAACCCATACCTTATGTAGAACTTAGTCTACGAATATCACCTTGCACGAAACCTTGAAGAAAACCTTGAATTCGCCTAAGAACTCTTTAGCGTTCTACGTTTTCTTGCGGTTTCTCACCTACTGCCTTAGAGTCATGAGTCTCAACGTTTTGATCGTGATTTTTAGGTTTAGGAACTGATCTTGAATTATAAAACTTAGGTTTAATAATTTAATTTAATAAACTAATTAATCAATTACCAAAATGCCCCTCCTAAGTTGACTAAACATAGGAGAATGTTGATTTGACCAAAAATCTGGAAATTGGTGTTGACTATGATTTCGGTAAACATTTTGACTTTATATTAATTAATTAAATCCTCAATTTAATTAATTTAGGGACCTAGGGTAAGTACTAAAGTACCCCTAAGTCATTGGAACCATAATCAAACCTTTAGGACCATCCTAGGTTAAGTACTAGGATGTTTCTTGAATTATACTAGGTTAGTGTAAGGATTTCGTTTGACCATTTAAACTAATTAATTAAATTGCTAATTTAATTAATTAGGTGACCTAAGTTAATTACTTAAGTACCCTTAAGTCTTTAGGACCTTAACTAATCCTTTGGATCATCCTAGGTTAGGTGCTAGGTTGTCCCTTTCTTGTCTTAACCAAAATCTGGAAATTTCTTTTGTAGTTTCGGTTTTAGCCCTTTTAAATTAATTAGGTAATCTAGGGGAATCACTAAAGTACCCCTAAGTTTTTAGGACCATAACTAACCTTTTGGACCATCCTAGGTTAGGTACTAGGTTGTCTCTTCAACTAGTACTAGGTCAGTGTCAACCCGGTTTAGTCCTAGGTTGTCGGGTGCACTAGTGGGTCCATTTAGGTTAGTCCTAGGTTATTTAGCTAGTTAGGACAGTTAGTTAGGACCTAGAGTTGGTTAGGAAGTTAGGCCCCACATAGAGGGACCCGTCCGCACATGCTGCCCTTTAACTACCCTAACCGAATTCGGTTAGGGTGGTCCTCTCCTTACGGCCGATTCCCACAAGCTTTGCCCATGTGCTTTCACATGGGTAGGTTGTACTTTACTAACTAAATATTCTTGATGTCCTATTTGGAATATTTACTTATTGTCCCAAGGAACCTCACCATGTCCTTGGGCACTGCTTAATTTACATGTTCATTGTAATTGGTCATGTGCTATGGTATCTAGGCTTGACACTTGGATGCCTCATACCTTATGCATAAAAGATCCACTGTGTTTTTAGCTTAGGGTCTTCATTGTAGGTACACTTCTTGGTCAATGAATCTTGGATAGGGTATGACAACCCAAAAAATATATTTCTTATTCGTATATAGAAAATTGGCTAATATCCCTTAGCCAATTTTTCTAATATTGGGCATTGGGGTGCCTATGTATCCCTAATAGGCTATCCTAAGGACATACTGGGCTCTTCACTAGACATATGATTTTCCGGAATGTTACACAAACGGACTGTCCTGTCCTTTCATTGGTTGGGTCAGAGACTTGCCAAGGTTCCCTCATCACCCAATACCAAGTCTCCACCGACGACACCCATCGACGGGGCATCGATTGGCCCATGAGCCGTCGATGCCTCCGTCGTTGGAGCCTGCCTGGGACCGTCTTTAAACTAAGTTTGGGTCCATTCTCAAGGACCCTTGGTTGGTCCTTGGGGATGCTTGCCTGGATGTTTCCAACCTGAACATGAACATATACGAGTTTAACACCTCTCACATGAATTTCATCCAAACGAACACGTAAAACTCGACGAAACATGCCTAGACACACAAGGTCACTTCAAGGCACATATTTCGAACGTCATGAACGTTCTTGAGCGTTTGACCTCCAAACTTCTCAAAACTTGACACACTACCTATATACATCATATTAACTCATTTAAGGACTTCAAAACATCATGAATCACACATAAACACATAGAACCACATATGAGGCACTTAGGTGACTTAGTCGTCGAACGTGTTGGTCGTCCCTTGACGTTTGACTTCCAATGCACCTACTACTTTAGACATTTCCTCAATACCATTTAATAGACCATATAAGTACCTTAGACCAACATGTTAGGCTCTATTTCACCTATGTCATTTTCAGGATCTTACATTCTCCCCCACTTGGACAACATTCGTCCTCGAATGACACTTGCCACTCTCCGAACACTTCCAAGAATAGAGATTAAACTAAAAGCACATAACCAAACATATAACACACAATCAAGGAGAAAACATCAATTTCACATAGTCAAGAGATTCACATCACAACAAGAAACTAGAATACACTTCTGTAACTCATTATGCTACAAAACTCACATGCTTCATTCCAAATAGCAAATTATATTAATTATTACACTCATACACATCAGTTCTAACCATATTACAACAATGTTAGACCAAAAAATCAATTAGCCAATTTTCACAAAATTTTACAGTGAACAGTTTCCAAGCTACAGTGATTTTTAACAAATTTTCCAAAAATGCAATTTTAGGCAATTCATGATATAGGCATGTTAATATGCATGGTAACATCATATAAACACATTTTACAACATGCTCATAACTCAATAAAACACACAATGCAAGAAGTTAATGAAATTCAACCAAACTCCTAAACATCATGCACATGCAACCAACTAGCACATCTATCTAGCCATACTCCCCCACTTAGAAGGAACTCATACCATAATAAGAGAAACAAGGACTTACCAACATCATCATCACTCTCATACGAATTCTCACCTCTAGTCCGGAGTGCATAGAAACCCCTCTTTGTTGGAGCATCATCCTTTGGGCAATAGGATCAACTTTCTTACCCTCTTTTCCTCTAGAAGCAATGTTAGGACAATCTCTCACTTTGTGCCCATCTTTTCCACATCCAAAGCAATTACCCGTACCCACTAGACACTCACCATAATGTTTCTTACCACAAATGGCACATGTAGGTTTGCCATTGTGAGAACCACCTCCTTTCTCAAACTTCTTCTTAGGAACACTAGGTCCATCTTGAGTTTAAGCCCTCTTTTTGAACCTAGGTTGCACTTGATCACTAGCAACACTCTTTTTCAAGTTCCTTGACATCCTCCTAAGTTTAGACTCTTCAATTGATTGTGCATAAACCATGAGTCTAGCCAAAGTCATATCATCATGTAGCATAGCCGTACGACATTCTTCCCTCACTAAGTCGGCTACACCCGTCACAAAGCGACTCATTTCATCCCTTGGATTAGACACAAGGGAAGGTTCATATCTAGACAAAGTTGAGAATTTCAAAGAGTATTCCTCAACACTCATATTGTTTTGCTTGATATTGATAAACTCCTCTACTTTCACTTCCCTCCTCTCACGGGGAAAGTACTTACCAAGAAAAGCTTCCTTGAATTCTTCCCACTCAATAGATACCGACTCCACCGGCCTATTGTCCTTCCATTGAGTATACCAAATTTGAGACACATCTCTCAATTGATAAGAAGTCAACTATGCCTTTTCCCTATAAGTAACCCCCATAGCACTCAATACCTTGTACACACCATCAAGGAATTCTTGGGGATCTTCATTCACCTTAGAGCCAAGAAATATTGGAGGATTCAACCTCACAAAGTCTTTCAACCTAGATGACATAGTGCTCTCCGAAGCATTACCCCTAGGCACCATGTACAAGTTAACTTGAGTAGTTACGGCTCGGGCTAAAGCAAGCAAATCCTCTCTAATCTCTTGATTAGTCAATTTCGGGGGAACCACCGGAACCTCATTACCTCCTTCCACATTAGGGGCATGACCACCTTGAGGAGGCACTTGAGCACCTTGGACACCTTGCCCATCTTGAAGCACTTTCTCAACTTGCTCAACTTGAGGAGGAACTTCCTCATTCACCCTTCCCTCTTTCATCCTCCTAGCGGCCATCCTCCTAGTATTCATCTCCTAGAAAACAAGGAAACACTTTTAGAAGGATACTCATAACATTACTCTACCACACGAACATAGGAGTAGAAATGAAGGGAAACACTAACGTCCTATAGCCTCTCACCCATAGATGTGTCCGACTCACACCGATGGTCAAGACTCTACTAGACGTGACTTGTCGAGACTTTTTGATTCCTAAGACTACTTTCTTTAACCTATGCTTTGATACCAAGATTTGTCACAACCCGCAACCACACCCTAGAAGTTAGGGTGCAATCTTGGATTGTGGCACGGCATACTCGACCTCTCGGAGGTCTCATACAAGCCTCTCATATCATTCATCACATATGCATAATGAAAAGTAGTGCGGAATTAAAACATTTCATAAAAACAATATAGAAGTCTTAAAACTCTTTCATATATATTAATAGGAAAATGCTAAGTCTCGAATCATCATCTTAAGACACGATAATACTTGGGACACGGCCCATACGAATTTGAAAACATATTACTATATAGTCTATTACAAACATCATAAACGAAACATAAAATGACATATATGCCCTCGAGTCAAGTGAGGACATACTTCAACTCTTCTTGAACGATCTCATAGTCCAAGTCTTCTTCCCAAAGCTCTTCACCTACCAAAAACTATATAGATAGAAATAAAAGCATGGAATTGGTACAATCACATGTATTAAGTATGGCTTATGCATAAAAGTCATGAAAACGGACATTTATTGGAAATATGATCTTTTCATTTAAATATCATAATATCATTATAAGAATAACATTTAGCAACTTAGAATCACATAAGAAAACAATTAAAATGAATTTACATATTTTAGAACTCATATTACAGTGAAGTTATATTACTCCCCTTTTTACTTATTTTAGCATGTAGTCTTCTCACTAAAGCCATCCTAAGATTCACTTAAGTCACACAAAGAGAGACCGCCCATACACCCTCTCTATATGTCCTAAACGATACTTAAGATTACTCATAATGAGTCACATATACACTTACAAGTATCATAAACATAAATGTAACATTCTTCTACCAAAGGTGAATTCTAAGTCTCACTTGAGTGAGTTGTGAAGCAACCGCCCATACAATCCCTTACACACACTCAAGAGATTCAATAGACTCCCTAGAATAGAATCATTCTCACTAAACACATCAACACATAGATGATAGGACATTCTCCTTCCAAAGGCTATCAAAAGACCTACTTAAGTAAATCAAGAAGATAACGTCCATGATTGACCTCTTCAAGATTACCTAAATAGTCCTTAAGACTACCTAAGGCTTAGATCATGTCAACAACACCAAACATCTTCCCTAACTAGAGTCATTCTCAAGACTTCCATAGATAAGACATGAAGAATCCATCCTTTATGTCCTCTTCACACTTTAACTAAGGAATCCTTAAGTCACTTTAGATTAGGTACTTATTCATTTACATACTTTATATCATTAAGTCATTATTTCATTAGTTCATTTAAGATACATACATCACATAAAGGACATTCAAATAATGGTCTTAGATAAGACTTAGGGACTCTTATTAACATCTTCAAAGCCTATTGTGAAATGTCTAGGTAGCGTCCCATACCACCACCTAAACCTCATAGAACTTCTCTAATGCTAATATGTATCCCATATGATGAGAATAGGCAATAACCGACATAGACCATGGTAGCAAAGCATGGAATCCGAAGTTCTATCCTACTCCGATGAGGTTGTTCTATTTGCCAATGGTAGAACTTAGACACATCCCATGTAGGCACATGGTTAAGGAAATATGAAGGGCTTCTTTGTATTCTAGTCTCACTCTTTAACTAGAACTACTTCCCTTACCATACTCACTCGGTGCTAGCCTTAGTTCTCATAGATTAATTCACATTAAGGTTCATACAAATGGGTCCCATATCAAGTTCATGACCCAATTACATTTACCCTACCAAAGCAAGGTCCACTAGGGCTATCTAAATATAGCGACAAGAAGCCCATCATGACTTTCCTAAGGATTGATGTGATGACGTTCCATCGAATCAACCTTTAAGTCCATCATTCATTACATGAAGGATACCATTAAGGCTTTCGACTTCAAGTTTCATAACCTTACCACTTGGTTCAAGGTTTCACATAAAGGACCCTCTTATCATCATTCAAGGTCTCACCTAATATTCATTCATTCAAGACTAAGACTCTTTAGGTTCCTAAGTCAAGACATCACATATTCATATTCATACAAGTATCAAGTAAGGGACACAAGGCTACCTAAACAAGACACCACATACTTCACTTTAGCACCTATAACATTCATTCTTTAGACACTTAGTAATGACCTTAACATCATTTAGTCAATATATTCAATAACTTAACATCATCAACATAATCATTATAGACTCATATAGCCAAGTTAGGAACCACCACATATCAACTCTAAGACTACACACGTAACACATAGCCATAGCATAACATGATTTCCTAATATCATCAATAGACTAACACATACTTTCACATATATGTATATATAATCATACATCACCAAATCAACTACACAAATAGCCATATAACTTCAAGTAGTGCCGACAAGGTCATGATCATCAATATACTTAAAATAATGCCGACAAGGCCACATCAATTCATATAACACCGCCACCATAAGTGGACCAAACCAATTATAACATAATTGAAATATAAAATAACATTAAATTAGAAGAAATAGGGCAGCATACCACCTCTTCATCCTCAACACTTCAAGACAGTACCAAATCATCCAATTCAACCTCATAAGGCCCTTACCCATGGCCATGAACATCAATTCAATACATAAACTATAATAATCAATGAAATCTAAACCAATTAAATATAGATTCAACAATATAAGACCAATTAAACATCAATTGAATACAATTCTTACACCATTGGAAAGCCCATAAAGAACTACACATGAATTCATCAACATTAGACCAATATCAAGTAACCCATAAATTAGTCAAAACCTAGGGTTCATCAATTACATGGGTTCATAGGTAAATTGAGTTAAAATCATCAATACGACATCAATCTAATCCATAATAGACGTTTGAAAACCATTAATGCAAGAACCCATGGTAGATCATGAAAAAGGTCAATTCATCTTTTGAAAACTTTAGAAAACATCTTTGAAAGTTGGGATCCTTGATAAAACGAGTTTCAAGGATCAAAAAAACCATACCTCAATGAAGCTAATTCTTCAATTTGATGAAGAATATCCACTCAATTCGTCACACCAAGTTCTTCCTTGACTTTGGACTTCAATCGAGTCTTTGGAATTCTTAAGGTATTTTGGGGTTTTGATTTTTGAAGAATGAAATCCTCTAAGAGTTAAACACTTATATACATGTTTAAAATACCCAAAAGACCCTTAAATAACCACCAAACCTTCCATTTCTAAGTGGGGTGAAATTGTAACTTGGCAGTGAAACTGCGCACACAGACGGAAGGCTGTCGACGGACCGTTTGTCCACAAACGGACTATCCTGTCCTTCCGTTAGTTAGGTCAGAGACTTGCCAAGGTTCCCTCCTCACCCAAGACCAAGTATCCACCGAAAAAACCCATTGAAGGGGCGTCGATTGTCCCATGAGCCGTCGATGCCTCCGTCGTTTGGGGTCTGCCTGGAACAGTCTTTACACTAAGTTTGGGTCCTTCCTCAAGGACCCTTGGTTAGTCCTTGGGGATGTTTGCCCAGACGTTTCCAACCCGAACATGAATGTATATGAGTTTAACACCTCTCACATGAATTTCATCCAAAATGAACACGTAAAACTTGACGAAACATGCCTAGACACACAAGGTCACTTCAAGGCATATATTTCGAACGTCATGAACGTTCTTGAGCGTTTCACCTCCAAACTTCTCAAAACTTGACACACTACCTATATAAATCATATTAACTTATTTAAGGACTTCAAAACATCATGAATCACACATAAACACATAGAACCACATATGAGGCACTTAGGTGACTTAGTCATCGAACGTCTTGATCGTCCCTTGACGTTTGACTTCCAATGCACCTACTACTTTAGACATTGTATCAATACCATTTAATAGACCATATAAGTAACTTAGACCATCATGACCAACATGTTAGGCTCTAGTTCACCTATGTCATTTTCGGGATCTTACAATGGAGTTCCAAGATTTTCCTATTTTCAAAGTTAGAAATCCCCAATTGAGTTAGGGTTTTTCTTCTATGTTATGGTTCCTTTAATTATTAATTTAATTGATTCATCTATGATATTTTATGCATAAATTGATTTTAGGATGATTCCTCATGAACCCATGAATTCCCCATGTTTTCCAAGTTATGATTACATGATGTGGATTTTGGATTATGAAAGAAGATTATACGAAATCAAACAAGAATTGATAGAATTACATGAATTTATGATAAATTTCTATGAACCCATATCTTCTAGATGTTGATGATTAAAAGTGGTTTTTGAACCTTGAAAGGTGAATTATAAAATTAAGCATGTTCTTATGAAATTATGTAAATGTTTTAAGAATGCTTTGAGAGTGAAGTTTCACTGATGATGTTGTTGTTTTGTTGTTGAAAGGATTTCTCATATACACATGAAAGTATGATTGTAAAAGGTTTTTTCAAATACTAAGGATTCTAAGGTTGAAAGGTCTTCTCACCTAAATAAATCAAATTTAAGGAATTATCCGAATGAAGCCTAGCTTGGATTGGTTATTGAATGATAGCGTTCCATGGATGAATCATGGACTGGCTTGGATTAGAAATATGACGTTCCCTTCCATGGATAATGTATTCTAGTAAGAAATAACTATTCTGTGGGATTTATGCTTAGAACAGAGAGGATATTGAGATGGAAGTTGTCCCATGAGTAGAGGTCGGGTTTCTAGTAGCAATCTCCTTCTCCCTTACCTATGTGCCCCCATAGGATGATTGTCTAGATAGATATTAGCTAGCGGATCCACTTACGGTAGAAGTTCATGGTCCTTACTTTGGCAAGTAGGACAACCCTTTTCAGTGTGGGAGACAACAGGGGGTGATGTTATAGCTTACATAGTCTCTATGTCAGTTAAGGAATAATGAAATAAGGTTACTTCAAAAATTATCTCACATGTGTTCAAAGGTTTTAAAGAAGTTAGCTTGCATTGACCATGTTTTATGACTTAAGTTATCACGATCCAAAGTACACCCTAGAAGTTAGGGCATCCATAAGTCGCCACATAGCGTACTAGACCTCTCAGAGGTCTTATACAAGCCCTTATACATCATTCATCGCATACATACATATATATATATATATATATATATATATATATATATATATATATATATATATATATATATATGAAAAGTAGTGCGGAATTAAAAAATTTCACAACAATAGTTCAAACCTCTTTTATAGAAACATACGAAAGACTAAGTCTCTTCATAGTCATCTTAGACACATTAATATCTTAGGGTCACAGCCCATACATAAATAAAATGGAAAACCAAAGTCTAATACAATGTCTTTTGAGAAAAGGAAACTATACATAACTATGTCCTCGAATCATATGAGGACATACCAAATTGGCTTGAGAGAATGTTATTCCCAAGCTTCACTTCCAAGATACTCCTCACTTGCCACCTACACTTGTAGAGCAAACAAAATATGGAATTTGTAAATTGAATGCACTAAGTATGGTGACATGCAATAAAACCATGCTAAAACGGACATTTACTTTAAATTATGTTTTCATGCTCTTTTGATACAAATCTCATAAAACAAGTATCCACTTTCAAAACAACATACACATATAAGACATATCAAGTAATCCATAAGAGACAACCATAACCATTTAGAAGGCACATAAGCATTTTAACTCCCTGCCAAAGGTTATCCTAAGACTTACTTAAGTAAGACAAGAAGAGACCGCTCATACACCCTTTTCAAGCACACCTAAGCAATCCTTAAGACAACCTAAAGTAAGATTACCCTTTACATTACAATAGGACATAGTTCCACATTCATTAAGTAACCCTTTTTCATCATTTAGACTCTCCACCTCCAGTTACTCTAAGACTTACCTAAGTAAGACCTGAAGAGACCACCCATACAACCTCTTCAAGCCAACCTAAGCAATCCTCAAAGCTACCTAGGGGAGAACCTTTATATACATCATACATTAGCTAAGTCAACAATACTCATTAATACATTTATCATTTAGAGGACTTCACACAACGGTCTTGGAGGACCTAGGGAAACTCATCCTAGCATCTTTAAAGCCTACTCGTGCCATGTATAGATAGCATCTCATTCCATTACCTACACGTTCTAGAATTTCTCCAATACTAGAATGCATCCCACATGATGAGAATAGGTATTAACCTACATAGACCATACTAGTTAGGTATGGAATCCGAAGTCTACCCCTACTCCGAGGAGGGTAATCTACTTGCCAAGGGTAGAACTAGGACACATCCCATGTTGGCACATGGTTAAGGAATATCAAGGGTTTCTTTGTACTCTAGTATCATCTTAAGTAGAGCCACTACCACAAGCATATTCACTCGGTGCTTAGCCTTGTTCTTATAAGTAAGTTTATTCTCATAAAGACATATGAGAAGGTACCATATCTTAGTCTTACCAAATCATAATACCCCTACCAAGGATGGGTCCACTAGGGCTGCCACTCAATATCTACAAGGATAGCTCTTATGACTTCCTTAGAAATGGTTTCATGCGTTCCAGCCAACCTATCCCTAAGTCTATCATTGCACTCAAGAAGGATACCATTACGGTCTTTCACTTCAAGGTTTCTATTAACCTTCTTTTCTATGTTCAAGGCTCTAGGTTCTTGACCTTGTTTACATGTTCAAGGTTAGTCCTCCTTAGAAAGGCACCATCTTAGCTCTACCGATCCTAGACTTTCATTCATCATTCAATCACACACATACATGACAAAGGTGATTAAGCCTACTAAGTCAAGAGTTCACATTCACGAAACTTTCATGTATAAAGTAGAGGGACCTAAGTCTACCCATCAAGACACAATATCATTATATCATGTATTCAATATAATTCAAGTACCACATAGGGACAACTAAGTCTACCTAACAAGATACCCTATCAACACCTATAGAAACATCAACATAGTCTATCATATTCACACATAATAATTTAGAGGAAATCATGATTTAACCTCACACATAAATATACACATTATCATCCTTCACCTTAATCATCTATACAAGCTACAACATGATAATAGCACAATTCACATAATAATGCCGACAAGGTCATATTCATAATAACTATAACACATAAACACCACCACCATAAGTGGACCATACCAATTAATATAAATTCTACACAATATAGAGAGATTAGGTCAACTCACCACCTTTACATCATCATCATGAACATTCCTTAGCCTTTTCAATCAATTCAATTCACAAAGGCACTTATCGATAGCCATATACACAATACTAAGCCAACAACAAATCCATATAAATGATCCAACAACAATACAATATGAATATCATCATTACAAGGCATCCAATATACAATTCTATCATGATCTATACACAATTCAATAGCCCAATACAATCTATACGTAAATTCACTAAGATCTAGCCATGAACAATTAACCCACATTAGAGTCAAAAATAGGAATTCATGAAAAGCATGGGTTCATAGAGTTTTTTATCGTAAAAAATTCAATTAAAACATAAAATATCACTTGAAACCTTTTCATACAAGAACCTATGTCTAGAATTCGAAATAGGAAAATCTATGTTTTGAAAGTCTTTGAAAAGCCTTTGAATTTGGCTTCTTGATTGGAAAAATTGTCAAGGATGAAACACCATACCTATAATGAAGATAACCCACGAAATTTATGGAGAATCAACGGAGAAATCAAGCTCCTAGCTTCGACCTTGCTTCAAGCTTCAATGGAGTCTAGAGAGAACTCTTTTGATTTTGGGGTTTTGTTTTTTTGAATAATGAAGTCTAAGTTAGGTTCTAGGGATATAAACTAACTTAATATACAATAAAAGACCCAAAATAACCGTTCATGACTTAAATAATACCCGGTAAATTTCCCAAATAGCCCTCAACTTGGCCAAGACACCTGCAGAAAATTGCAGGTGTCAATCGACGTTCCAGTCGACGGACCGTCAACTGACCAACAGACTGTCTAGCTTGTCCGTGATTTTGGTCAGAGACTGGTATTTGTGGGCTTAAGCTCCCACACCTAAGTATGGAGCAACACCCCCCCTCCCTCCCTCCAATTGATGGGGCGTAGATTGACTAAGGGATCGTCGTTTGGTGCTCGTCATTTGGGACTGCCTTGGGCAGTGTTAAGCCAAAGTTTGAGTCCTTCTCAAGGACCCTTAGGGTGGAACTTGGGGAGTCGTGCCCAAAATTTTCAACCCTAAATACGTTCACCTAGATGTTAGTAATCTCTCCTATCAATTTGAACTCCAAACAACACGTAAAACATGCAAAGACACATTAGAACACACGACTAGGTTCCAGACTCTTAAAACTAAATTTTAAAACTTATATTGATCATTTTCACACCTTACCAACTCATTACATTAGGATCTAGCTTAACCTAGTTTTTTTTTTATGTCTTCAAACCTTTATTATATCATTTTTTAGCTTGGACATTGTATGTCATGGAAATGTCCCCTTTTAGCATGAATTAAATATTTATATGAATGGCTATCATACTTGGTACATAATTTGTACTAAAGCATACTCTTGCTTACATTTCCCCAAATGTAGGTCCACAGACAAGGTTCTCAGTTTCGTGGCTAGAGGTTGATTTGAGAGATTTTGAGCTTTGGTGAGTCCTCATACTTCGAGGATAAATTTTCATTGTTTCCAGTTTTCTTTCTTACTTTCATCTTTGAACATGATGTATAGACTCGGTCAAATTT
>JABWTJ010001348.1:5000-7500 GCA_016801875.1 Solanum sitiens
GTTTTTGTAGACGCCCAACAGCGTAGCACGGACGAGCCATGCATGCCATCAAGCGCCCACGCAGCACGCCTACTAAGCCCACAGGACGCCCTCGACGTCCGCCTGCTTTTTGCGCCTCAAACGCCCCGAAGACGTCGCCGACATGTTTTTGCAAACGCCCAACGGCGTAGCACAGACGAGCCATGCATGCCATCAAGCGCCCACGCAGCACGCCTACTAAGCCCACAGGACGCCCTTGACGTCCGCATGTTTTCGCCTCCGTCGCCCCACAGACGTCGCCGACGTGTTTTTGTAGACACCCAACGGCGTAGCACGGACGAGCCATGCATGCCATCAAGCGCCCACGCAGCACGCCTACTAAGCCCACAGGACGCCCACGACGTCCACCTGCTTTGCGCCTCAAACGCCCCGAAGACGTCGTCGACATGTTTTGTAAACACCCAACGGCGTAGCACGGACGGGCCATGCATGCCATCAAGCGCCCACGCAGCACGCCTACTAAGCCCGCAGGACGCCCTCGACGTCCGCCTGCCTTCGCCTCAGTCGCCCCGCCGACGTCGTCGACATGTTTTTGTAGACGCCCAAAGACGTAGCACGGACAAGCCATGCATGCCATCAAGCGCCCACGCAGCACGCCTACTAAGCCCACAGGACGCCCGTGACGTCCGCCTGCCTTCGCGTCACTCGCCCCGCAGACGTCGTCGACGTGTTTTTGTAAACGCCCAACGGCGTAGCACGGACGAGCCATGCATGCCATCAAGCGCCCACGCAACACGCCTACTAAGCCCACGGGACGCCTATGCCGTTTGCCTGCCTGCGCCTCAGTCTGCCTCCAACACCTCTACCCCCCTATATATGCTTAAAAAAGTTTTACCCATGTGACAGGAGTAGACATGGATTTTCCAGAGAATCATAATGGAAATGTACAACCCAAATATGCACGTTCTAAGGTACAAACACCCATCAGCTTTCACAAATGACTTTTATATACATAAAAAAATATTTTCCAACAATTTTTTTTAATTTTTATTTTTTCCGAAATTTCCGAAAAATTAGTAATAAATTAATAACAAATAGGAAAAATATCGAAAAAATATGAAATCAACACCGAAAATTCACAAATAAATATAGTAACCTTAAAAAAAAAATTTATTACATTTTAATTTTTAAAATGAGACGTAAAAGTTAATAAACCGTAAAAATAAATTATAAAATAATAATTAAAAGTCGGAAAAATACGAAAAAGCTCGAAAACACTTCTAAACATGTCAAAGTAATTATAGGCTACATATTTGCACAAATAAAAGATGATTCAATATCGTATGAGCCGTAAAAGTAATGAAAAATGATACGAACTAGCCACTTGAGGCGGAAACGTTTAGAATAGATAATAGAAAGTAGATGAATATATTTGTTATGCATGAAGGTTGTTTGAAACTCCTTTGATTTATGTACGGCGTTAACATCCGCATGTTTCGACTAGAGCTCGAACAATGTCACGCAAGCCACGACCGATGCGGGCAGGCCACGGCCGACCGTTGTGTGATGTCACGCCCGACGTCGTTCGACCGTGCGTGCTGAGCAAGGGTAATGACGACATGCCACGCCCGACGTTGTTCGACCGTGAGTGCTGATCAATGGCGATGACGGCATGCCACGCCCGACGTCGTTCGACCGTGCGTGCTGCCCAAGGGCGATGATGGCATGCCACGCCCGACGTCGTTCGATCGTGCGTGCTGCCCAAGGGGCGATGATGGCATGCCACGCCCGACGTCGTTCGACCGTGCGTGCTGCCCAAGGGAGATGATGGCATGCCACGTCCGACGTCGTTCGACCATGCGTGCTGCCCAAGGGGCGAGGATGGCATGCCACGCCCGACGTCGTTCGACCGTGCGTGCTGGCCAAGGGCGATGATGGCATGCCACGCCCGACGTCGTTCGACCGTTAGTGCTGCCCAATGGCGATGATGGCATGCCACGCCCGACATCGTTCGACCGTTAGTTCTGCCCAAGGGCGATGATGGCATGCCACGCCCGACGTCGTTCGACCGTGCGTGCTGATCAAAGGCGATGAACGCATGCCACGCCCGGCGTCGTTCGACCGTGCGTGCTGCCCAAGTGGCGATGATGGCATGCCACGCCCGACGTCGTTCGACCGTGCGTGCTGCCCAAGTGGCGATGATGGCATGCCACGCCCGACTTCGTTCGACCGTGCGTGCTGCCCAAGGGCTATGAGGGCATGCCACGCCCGACGTCGTTCGACCGTTAGTGCTGCCCAAGGGCGATGATGGCATGCCACGCCCGACGTCGTTCGACCGTGCGTGCTGCCCAAGTGGCGATGACGGCATGCCACGCCCGACGTCGTTCGACCGTGCGTGCTGCCCAAGCGCGATGAGGGCATGCCACGCCCGACGTCGTTCGACCGTGCGTGCTGATCAAGGGCGATGATGGCATGCCACGCTCGACGTCGTTCGACCGTGCGTGCTGCCCAAGGGGCGATG
>JABWTJ010001348.1:17500-18635 GCA_016801875.1 Solanum sitiens
TACGAACTAGCCACTTGAGGCGGAAACGTTTAGAATAGATAATAGAAAGTAGATGAATATATTTGTTATGCATGAAGGTTGTTTGAAACTCCTTTGATTTATGTACGGCGTTAACATCCGCATGTTTCGACTAGAGCTCGAACAATGTCACCCAAGCCACGACCGATGCGGGCAGGCCACGGCCGACCGTTGTGTGATGTCACGCCCGACGTCGTTCGACCGTGCGTGCTGAGCAAGGGTAATGACGACATGCCACGCCCGGCGTCGTTCGACCGTGAGTGCTGCCCAAGTGGCGTTGATGGCATGCCACGCCCGACGTCGTTCGACCGTGCGTGCTGCCCAAAGGCGATGACGGCATGCCACGCCCGACGTCGTTCGACCGTGCGTGCTGCCCAAGGGGCGATGATGGCATGCCACGCCCGACGTCGTTCGACCGTGCGTGCTGCCCAAGGGGCGATGATGGCATGCCCCGCCCGACGTAGTTCGACCGTGCGTGCTGATCAAAGGCGATGATGGCATGCCACGCCCGACGTCGTTCGACCGTGCGTGCTGGCCAAGGGCGATGATGGCATGCCACGCCCGACGTCGTTCGACCGTTCGTGCTGCCCAAGTGGCGATGATGGCATGCCACGCCCGACGTTGTTCGACCGTGCGTGCTGCCCAAAGGCGATGACGGCATGCCACGCCCGACGTCGTTCGACCGTGCGTGCTGAGAAAAGGCGATGACGGCATGCCACGCCCGACGTCGTTCGACCGTGCATGCTGCCCAAGTGGCGATGACGGCATGCCACGCCCGACGTCGTTCGACCGTTAGTGCTGCCCAAGGGCGATGATGGCATGCCACGCCCGACGTCGTTCGACCGTGCGTGCTGCCCAAGGGCGATGAGGGCATGCCACGCCCGACATCGTTCGACCGTGCGTGCTGCCCAAGGGCGATGATGGCATGCCACGCCCGACGTCGTTCGACCGTGCGTGCTGCCCAAGCGCGATGAGGGCATGCCACGCCCGACATCGTTCGACCGTGCGTGCTGATCAATGGCGATGACGGCATGCCACGCCCGACGTCGTTCGACCGTGCGTGCTGCCCAAGGGCGATGATGGCATGCCACGCCCGACGTCTTTCGACCGTGCGGGC
>JABWTJ010001348.1:21745-75477 GCA_016801875.1 Solanum sitiens
CCCCATTTCGACGATTTTTCGTGTGCTATAACACACCATTTTTTGGGTGATCCGGATCCCGATGTCAAAAGTGCCAAAATATTTTGTGGACGTTCGTCAAGACCTTGGCTATGCATCCGGTTGGCCCTCACGGGCATTCCGACCCATTTTCAAGGTCAAAATAGCCCCAAAGCGCGCATACCCCCATTTCGATGATTTTTCGTGTGCTATAGCACACTATTTTTTGGGTGATCCAGATCCCGACGTCAAAAGTGCCAAAATATTTTGTGGACGTCCGTCAAGACCTTGGCAATGCATCCGGTTGGCCCTCACGCCCACTCCGACCCATTTTCAAGGTCAAATTAGAAGCGTGCATACCCCCATTTTGACGATTTTTCGTGTGCTATAGCACACCATTTTTTGGGTGATCCGGATCCCGACGTCAAAAGTGCCAAAACTTTTTGTGTACATCCTTCAGGACCTTGGATATGCATCCGGTTGGCCCTCATGCCCATTCCGACCCATTTTCAAGGTCAAAATAGCCCCGAAGCGCGCATATCCCTATTTCGACGATTTTTCGTGTGCTATAACACACCATTTTTTGGGTGATCCGGATCCCGATGTCAAAAGTGCCAAAAAATTTTGTGGACGTCCGTCAAGACCTTGGCTATGCATCCGGTTGGCCCTCACGGGCATTCCGACCCATTTTCAAGGTCAAAATAGCCCCAAAGCGCGCATACCCCCATTTCGATGATTTTTCGTGTGCTATAGCACACTATTTTTTGGGTGATCCAGATCTCGACGTCAAAAGTGCAAAAATATTTTGTGGACGTCCGTCAAGACCTTGGCTATGCATCCGGTTGGCCCTCACGCCCACTCCGACCCATTTTCAAGGTCAAATTAGAAGCGTGCATACCCCCATTTTGACGATTTTTCGTGTGCTATAGCACACCATTTTTTGGGTGATCCGGATCCCGACGTCAAAAGTGCCAAAACTTTTTGTGTACATCCTTCAGGACCTTGGATATGCATCCGGTTGGCCCTCATGCCCATTCCGACCCATTTTCAAGGTCAAAATAGCCCCGAAGCGCGCATATCCCTATTTCGACGATTTTTCGTGTGCTATAACACACCATTTTTTGGGTGATCCGGATCCCGATGTCAAAAGTGCCAAAAAATTTTGTGGACGTCCGTCAAGACCTTGGCTATGCATCAGGTTGGCCCTCACGGCCATTCAAACCCATTTTCAAGGTCAAAATAGCCCCGAAGCGCGCATACCCCAATTTCGATGATTTTTCGTGTGCTATAGCACACCATTTTTTGGGTGATCCGGATCCCGACGTCAAAAGTGCCAAAAAATTTTATGGACGTCCGTCAAGACCTTGGCTATGCATCCAGTTGGCCCTCACAGCCATTCCGACCATTTTCAAGGTCAAAATAGCCCTGAAGCGCGCATACCCCTATTTCGATGATTTTTCGTGTGCTATAGCACACCATTTTTTGGGTGATCCGGATCCCGACGTCAAAAGTGCCAAAACTTTTTGTGTACATCCTTCAGGACCTTGGATATGCATCCGGTTGGCCCTCACGGCCATTCCATTCCATTTTCAAGGTCAGAATAACCCCGAAGCGCACATACCCCCATTTTGACGATTTTTCGTGTGCTATAGCACACCATTTTTTGGGTGATCCGGATCCCGATGTCAAAAGTGCCAAACAATTTTGTGGACGTCCGTCAAGACCTTGGCTATGCATCCGGTTTACCCTCACGGCCACTTCGACCCATTTTCAAGGTCAAAATAGCCCCGAAGCGCGCATACCCCCATTTCGACGATTTTTCGTGTGCTATAGCACACCATTTTTTGGGTGATCCGAATACCGACGTCAAAAGTGCCAAATATTTTTGTAGACGTCCATCAAGACCTTGGATATGCATTCGGTTGGCCCTCACGGCCATTCCGACCCATTTTCAAGGTCAAAATAGCCTCGAAGCGCGCATACCCCATATCGACGATTTTTCGTGTGCTATAGCACATCATTTTTTCGTTGATCCGGATCACGACGTCCAAAGTGCCAAATATTTTTGTGGACGTTAGTCAAGACCTTGGATATGCATCCCGTTGGCCCTCACGGCCATTCCGACCCATTTTCAAGGTCAAAATAGCCCCGAAGCGCGCATACCCCCATTTTGACGATTTTTCGTGTGCTATAGCACACCATTTTTTGGGTGATCCGGATCCTGACGTCAAAAGTGCCAAAATTTTTGTGGACGTCCGTCAACACCTTGGCTATGCATTCGGTTGGCCCTCACGGCCACTCCTACTCATTTTCAAGGTCAAAATAGCCCCGAAGCGCATACCCCCATTTCGACGATTTTTCGAGTGCTATAGCACACCATTTTTTCGGTGATCCGGATACCGACGTCAAAAGTGCCAAAAATTTTTGTAGACGTCCATCAAGACCTTGGATATGCATCCGGTTGGCCCTCACGGCCATTCCAACCCATTTTCAAGGTCAAAATATCCCCGAAGCGCGCATACCCCCATATCGACGATATTTCGTGTGCTATAGCACACCATTTTTTGGGTGATCCGGATCCTGACGTCAAAAGTGCCAAAATTTTTGTGGACGTCCGTCAACACCTTGGCTATGCATCCGGTTGGCCCTCACGGCCACTCCTACCCATTTTCAAGGTCAAAATAGCCCCGAAGCGCATACCCCCATTTCGACGATTTTTCGAGTGCTATAGCACACCATTTTTTCGGTGATCCGGATACCGACGTCAAAAGTGCCAAAAATTTTTGTAGACGTCCATCAAGACCTTGGCTATGCATCCGGTTGGCCCTCACGGCCATTTCGACCCATTTTCAAGGTCAAAATATCCCCGAAGCGCGCATACCCCCATATCGACGATATTTCGTGTGCTATAGCACATCATTTTTTGGTTGATCCGGCTCCCGACTTCTAAAGTGCCAAATATTTTTGTGGACGTCCGTCAAGACCTTGGATATGCATTTGGTTGGCCCTCACGGCCATTCCGACCCATTTTCAAGGTCAAAATAGCCCCGAAGCACGCATACCCCCATTTCGACGATTTTTCATGTGCTATAGCACACCATTTTTTGGGTGATCCGGATCCCGACGTCAAAAGTGCCAAACGTTTTTGTGGACGTTCGTCAAGACCTTGGCTATGCATCCGGTTGGCCCTCACGGCCATTCCGGCCCATTTTCAAGGTCAAAATAGCCCCAAAGCGCGTATACCCCCATATCGACGATTTTCGTGTGCTATAGCACATCATATTTTGGTTGATCCGGATCCCGACGTCAAAAGTGCCAAATTTTTTTGTGGACGTCCGTCAAGACCTTGGCTATGAATCCGATTGGCCCTCACGGCCATTCCGACCCATTTTCAAGGTCAAAATAGCCCCGAAGCGCGCATACCCCCATTTCGACGATTTTTCGTGTGCTATAGCACACCATTTTTTGGGTGATCCGAATCCCGACGTCAAAAGTGCCAAACATTTTTGTGCACGTCCGTCAAGACCTTGGCTATGCATCCGGTTGGCCCTCACAGCCATTCCGACCCATATCCAAGGTCAAAATAGCCCCGAAGGGCGCATACCCCCATTTCGACGATTTTTCGTGTGCTATAGCACACCATTTTTTGGGTAATCCGGATCCCGATGTCAAAAGTGCCAAAAAATTTTGTGGACGTCTGTCAAGACATTGGCTATGCATACGGTTTGCCCTCACGGCCATTCCGACCCATTTTCAAGGTTAAAATAGCCCGAAGCGCGCATACCCCCATTTTGACGATTTTTCGTGTGCTATAGCACACCATTTTTTGGGTGATCCGGATACCAACGTCAAAAGTGCCAAAATTTTTTGTGGACGTCTGTCAAGACCTTGGCTATGCATCCGGTTGGCCCTCACGGCCATTCCGACCCATTTTCAAGGTCGAAATAGCCCCGAAGCGCGCATACCCCCATTTCGATGATTTTTCGTGTGCTAGCACACCTTTTTTGGGTGATCCGGATCCCGACGTCAAAAGTGCCAAAAAATTTTGTGGACGTCCGTCAAGACCTTGGCTATGCATCCGGTTGGCCCTCACGGCCATTCAAACCCATTTTCAAGGTCAAAATAGCCCCGAAGCGCGCATATTCCCATTTCGATGATTTTTCGTGTGCTATAGCACACCATTTTTTGGGTGATCCGGATCCCGATGTCAAAAGTGCCAAAATTTTTTGTGGACGTCCGTCAAGACCTTGGCTATGCATCTGGTTGGACCTCACGGCCATTCCGACCCTTTTTCAAGGTCAAAATAACCCCAAAGCGCTCATACCCCCATATCGACGATTTTTCGCGTGCTATAGCACATCATTTTTTGGTTGATCCGGATCCCGATGTCAAAAGTGCCAAATTTTTTTGTGGACGTCCGTCAAGACCTTGGCTATGCATCCGGTTGGCCCTCACGGCCATTCCGACCCATTTTCAAGGTCAAAATAGCCCCGAAGCGTGCATACCCCCATTTCGACGATTTTTCGTGTGATCCGGATCCCGATGTCAAAAGTACCAAAATTTTTTGTGGACATCCATCAAGACCTTGGCTATGCATCCGGTTGGCCCTCACGGCCACTCTGACCCATTTTCAGAGTCAAAATAGCCCCGAAGCGCGCATACATCTATTTCGACGATTTTTCGTGTGCTATAGCACACCATTTTTTGGGTGATCCGGATACCGACGTCAAAAGTGCCAAACATTTTTGTAGACGTCTATCAAGACCATGGATATGCATCCGGTTGGCACTCACGGCCATTCCGGCCCATTTTCAAGGTCAAAATAGCCCCAAGCGCGCATACCCCCATATCGACGATTTTTCGTGTGCTATAGCACATCATTTTTTGGGTGATCCGGATCCCGACGTCAAAAGTGCCAAATGTTTTTGTGGACGTCCTTCAAGACCTTGGCTATGCATCCGGTTGGCCCTCACGGCCATTCCGACCCATTTTCAAGGTCAAAATAGCCCCGAAGCACGCATACCCCTATTTCGACGATTTTTCGTGCGCTATAGCACACCATTTTTTGGGTGATCCGGAACCCGACGTCAAAAGTGCCAAATTTTTTTGTGGACGTCCGTCAAGACCTTGGCTGTGCATCCGGTTGGCCCTCACGGCCATTCCGACCCATTTTCAAGGTCAAAATAGCCCCGAAGGGCGCATACCCCCATTTCGACGATTTTTCGTGTGCTATAGCACACCATTTTTTGGGTGATCCGGATCCCGATGTCAAATGTGCCAAATATTTTTGTGAACGTCCGTCAAGACCTTGGATATGCATCGGGTTGGCCCTTACGCCTATTCCGACCCATTTTCAAGGTCAAAATAGCCCCGAAGCGCGCATACCCCAATTTCGACGATTTTTCATGTGCTATAGCACACCATTTTTTGTGTGATCTGGATCCCGATGTCAAAAGTGCCAAATATTTTTGTGAACGTCCGTCAAGACCTTGGATATGCATCCGGTTGGCCCTCACTCCCATTCTGACCCATTTTCAAGGTCAAAATAGCCCCGAAGCGCGCATATCCCCATTTCGATGATTTTTAGTGTGCTATAGCACACCATTTTTTGGGTGATCCGGATCCCGACTTCAAAAGTGCCAAAAATTTTTGTGGACGTCCGTCAAGACTTTGTCTATGCATACGATTGGCCCTCACGGCTATTCCGACCCATTTTCAAGGTCAAAATAGCCCCGAAGCGCTCATACCTCCATTTCGACAATTTTTCGTGTGCTATAGCACACCATTTTTTGGGTGATCCGGATCCCGACGTCAAAAGTGCCAAACTTTTTTGTGGACGTCCATCAAGACCTTGGCTATGCATCCGGTTGTCCCTCACGGCCATTCCGACCCATTTTCAAGGTCGAAATAGCCCCGAAGCACGCATACCTCCATTTCGATGATTTTTCGTGTGCTATAGCACACCATTTTTTGGGTGATCCGGATCCCGTCGTCAAAAGAGCCAAATTTTTTTGTGGACGTCCGTCAAGACCTTCGCTGTGCATCCGGTTGGCCCTCACGGCCATTCCGACCCATTTTCAAGGTCAAAATAGCCCCGAAGGGCGCATACCCCCATTTCGACGATTTTTCGTGTGCTATAGCACACCATTTTTTGGGTGATCCGGATCCCGATGTCAAAAGTGCCAAATATTTTTGTGAACGTCCGTCAAGACCTTGGATATGTATCCGGTTGGCCCTCACGCCCATTCCGACCCATTTTCAAGGTCAAACTAGCCCCGAAGCGCGCATACCCCATTTCGACGATTTTTCGTGTGCTATAGCACACCATTTTTTGGTTGATCCGGATCCCGACGTCAAAAGTGCCAAATGTTTTTGTGGACGTCCGTCAAGACCTTGTCTATGCATCCGGTTGGCCCTCACGGCCATTCCGACCCATTTTCAAGGTCAAAATAGCCCCGAAGCGCGCATACCCCCATTTCGACGATTTTTCGTGTGATCCGGATCCCGATGTCAAAAGTACCAAAATTTTTTGTGGACATCCATCAAGACCTTGGCTATGCATCCGGTTGTCCCTCACGGCCACTCCGACCCATTTTCAAGGTCAAAATAGCCCCGAAGCGTGCATACCCCCATTTCGACGATTTTTTGTGTGCTATAGCACACCATTTTTTGGGTGATCCGGATACCGACGTCAGAAGTGCCAAAAATTTTTGTAGACGTCCATCAAGACCGTGGATATGCATCCGGTTGGCCCTCACGGCCATTCCGACCCATTTTCAAGGTCAAAATAGCCCCAAGCGCGCATACCCCCATATCGACGATTTTTCGTGTGCTATAGCACATCATTTTTTGGTTGATCCGGATCCCGACGTCAAAAGTGCCAAATATTTTTGTGGACGTCCGTCAAGACCTTGGCTGTGCATCCGGTTGGCCCTCACGGCCATTTCGACCCATTTTCAAGGTCAAAATAGCCCCGAAGGGCGCATACCATTTTTTGGGTGATCCGGATCCCGATGTCAAAAGTGCCAAATATTATTGTGAACGTCCGTCAAGACCTTGGATATGCATCCGATTGGCCCTCACGCCCATTCCGACCCATTTTCAAGGACAAAATAGCCCCGAAGCGCGCATACCCCCATTTCGACAATTTTTCGTGTGCTATAGCACACCATTTTTTGGGTGATCCGGATCCTGATGTTAAAAGTGCCAAATATTTTTGTGAACGTCCGTCAAGGCCTTGGATATGCATCCGGTTGGCCCTCACGCCCATTCCGACCCATTTTCAAGGTCAAAATAGCCCCGAAGCGCATATCCCCATTTCGATGATTTTTTGTGTGCTATAGCACACCATTTTTTGGGTGATCCGGATCCCGACGTCAAAAGTGCCAAAAATTTTTGTGGACGTCTGTCAAGACTTTGGCTATGCATACGATTGGCCCTCACGGCTATTCCGACCCATTTTCAAGGTCAAAATAGCCCCGAAGCGCGCATACCCCCATTTCGACAATTTTTCGTGTGCTATAGCACACCATTTTTTGGGTGATCCGGATCCCGACGTCAAAAGTGCCAAACTTTTTTGTGGACGTCCATCAAGACCTTGGATATGCATCCGGTTGTCCCTCAAGGCCATTCCGACCCATTTTCAAGGTCAAAATAGCCCCGAAGCGCGCATACCCCCATTTCTACAATTTTTCGTGTGCTATAGCACACCATTTTTTGGGTGATCCAGATCCCGATGTCAAAAGTGCCAAAACAATTTTGTGGACGTCCATCAAGACCTTGACTATGCATCCGATTTGTCCTCAAGGCCATTCCGACCCATTTTCAAGGTCAAAATAGCCCCGAAGCGCATACCCCTATTTCGATGATTTTTCGTGTGCTACAGCACACCATTTTTTGGGTGATCCGGATCCCGACGTTAAAAGTGCCAAATATTTTTGTGGACATCCATCAAGACCTTGGCTATGCATCTGGTGGGCCCTCATGACCATTCGACCCATTTCAAGGTCAAAATAGCCCCGAAGCGCACATATCCCCATTTCAACGATTTTTCGTGTGCTATAGCACACCATTTTTTGGTGATCCGGATCCCGATGTCAAAAGTGCCAAAAAATTTTGTGGACGTCCGTCAAGACCTTGGCTATGCTTCCGGTTGGCCCTCACGGCCATTCCGACCCATTTTCAAGGTCAAAATAGCCCCGAAGCGCGCATGCCCTATTTCGATGATTTTTCGTGTGCTATAGCACACCATTTTTTGGGTGATCCGGATCCCGACGTCAAAAGTGTCAAATATTTTTGTGGACGTCCATCAAGACCTTGGTTATGCATCTGGTGGGCCCTCACGACCATTCGACCCATTTTTAAGGTCAAAATAGCCCCGAAGCGCGCATATCCCCAATTCGACGATTTTTCGTGTGCTATAGCACACTATTTTTTGGGTGATCCGGATCCCGACGTCAAAAGTGCCATAAAAATTTGTGGACGTCCGTCAAGACCTTGGATATGCATCCGGTTGGCCCTCACGGCCATTCCGACCCATTTTCAAGGTCAAAATAGCCCCGTAGCGCGCATACCCCATTTTAACGATTTTTTGTGTGCTATAGCACACCATTTTTTGGGTGATCCGGATCCCGACGTCAAAAGTGTCAACAATTTTGTGGACGTCCGTCAAGACCTTGGCTATGCATCTGGTTGGCCCTCACGGCCACTCCTACCCATTTTCAAGGTCAAAATAGCCCCGAAGCGCGCATACCCCATTTCGACAATTTTTCGTGTGCTATAGCACACCATTTTTTGGGTGATCCAAATACCGACGTCAAAAGTGCCAACAATTCTTGTAGACGTCCATCAAGACCTTGGCTATGCATTCGGTTGTCCCTCACGGCCATTCCGACCCATTTTCAAGGTCAAAATAGCCCCGAAGCGCGCATACCCCCATATCGACAATTTTTCGTGTGCTATAGCACATCATTTTTTGGTTGATCCGTATCCCGATGTCAAAAGTGCCAAAATGTTTTGTGGACGTCCGTAAAGACCTTGGCTATGCATCCGGTTGGCCCTCACGGCCATTCCTGTCATATCCGGGTTTACCCCCTAGACGTAACCGGTGTCGTCGTCCTCTCGGAGGACTAAGACAAGCCTCTTAGCTTCGTCATAGCATTCATCGACTAAAAATCAGTAAGAATTAAAAACTTTTTATCTAAAACTACTCGGAGGTTTACATAGACCTCTACATACACATCGTTATATATATCAAGTATACATAGACTTGTTCATATACGAAGATTACTTAGTCTTCTACTTTTATTTCATACACTTATATATTTAGAAAATAATAGTCATAAAATCCTCTCATCTCATAAACCATCTATCGATTACAATAAGTCTTGGGCATAGCCCTACATCAAATGAAAGAAGCCGCATATAGGCTGTCTACTACATCGTCTCAAGAGAATAACAGAGTCAACATAGAATCATAGTAACTACACATCATGAAAGAGAGATATCGGCCACGTCCTCGAGAGAGTGAGGACCTACCACTTGGATGGCAAATTACCCAAGTCTTCCTTCCTAGCAATTTGGATCAAGGTCAACGACCCGAACCTAAAATGTTTGGGAAAAGGGAAAGAAAAGGGATTAGTACTCCACATGTACTAAGTATGGAATCTCATATACAATTACCAATCAAATATATTTAGAAAGGGACATTTATGAAAACATAATAGACTACATATGCAATTAAAATATAGCAAAGCAAAGCATACTAATGATAACCTTCAATAAGTCACAAGTGCAATGATCAAGTAAAATTACCATGTCTCCTACTCAATCAAGTAACCTACCAAGACTACAATTAGTAATTTGCTTACCAACATACTCTTCATATCATAATACGTCCTTCTTCAAGCAAAGACAACAACATTATATTCATAAGCATGTTATTCAACATACAAACCATTTACATCATACCATCTCTTTACATGCATTATATTGACCTCTCAAAGTTCCTATCAAGGCAAACTAGTGCAAGGCATAGGTAGAGTCCCATACCCCTACCTAAGCTATAGCCAACCCCTCAAGTTACTTTGATTAGCCTATATCTTATTCATTCATTTTAGTTTAGGGAACATTTGCCTTAACCGACATAGACCACATAATCGAATGTGGAATCTGGTGTCATGAAACCTTACACCGATGGAAGGTGGTCTACCGGCCAAAGTAGAACCTAACGTAAACATAGCTATCTAGGTGGATCCACTAGCTAGTATCCTATGGTGGCAACATAGTTCAAGAACTAAGAGATAGGTATTCCCTCTATATACCATTCGGTAATGGGGCCTCACCTCATGAGAATTCATGAGTGAATATTTCTCAAGGAAAGTCAACACTTCTTGTAGATCTATAGGTGAGTATTCCTCTAAGGGAAGTCAACACTTCATGTAGATCCATAGGTGAGTATTCCTCTAAGGGAAGTCAACACTCTATAAAGAACAAATGGTGAATATTCCTCTAAGGGAAGTCAACACCTCTCAATGTCAAGTTCGCTCGGTGCTAAGCTAAGTCCCATTTTTAGAGAAGCCTTTAATCTTTATTAATCTTCTCAATTTAATTAGATAGAAGGGTCAATCCCTTGTATATCATCATTATAGCTCAAATAAGAATTGTATGAGAATTAGTCCTTTCATAACAATCCATATAGGTGAAGTTAACCCTTGTACATCTCATCATAATAGGGCACATCGTACAACTTCCCTATATTACATTACATCTAGCAACCTCACAACCAACCTAAGCATATAAGTTCATGTATCATATCAACTTATCACATCAATCAAAGCATACTTCAACACAACATTATCACATGATGACAATTAACCATAAGTTGAAGTAAAGGCTAGGATCATCAAGACTTACCCATACTCCTCCATAATCCATCAATAAAGGACCATACCATTAACTCATAGATCAACCAATCTTAGATCATCACGTCAATGTAATCCAATAATAATTCATAAGAACTAATCAAGGAGAAGCTCTATACTATGAAGCAATACTACATCAAAGCTTAGTAGCATGATCTCAAGGGTATCTTCTTGACAAAGATTCAATATTCAAGAACATAGGTGTGAAGAACTTCAATTCATCATAATAGACCCATAATCAATGCAATAACAATCATTAAAGACCATTTAACTAATTAGGAGATCATTTCTATCAAACTCAACCTAATCCATGTAAATTCAACATTTAGGGTTAAGGGTTAGGGGTCATCACCCACAATCTAGATCAAACTACATCAATTAACCATAATCAAGTTACAATTCATGATAATCTACTCATTCTAACCCAAAGAATACATAATTAACTCAATTCACATGATCAAATTCGGATTGGGATGAAACCCATAAGAAACTCAACTTTTTGGAAAAAGCTTTGAAGGAACCCTTTGAGGAAAGAATCTCAAAGGTGAATTAGATCCCATACCTTAAGGTTTGATGACGTTTTGATGGTGAATTTCGTGCTAATCCAGCCCCCAAAGACCTTCCCAAGTTGATCTCCAATGGAGTCTTCCAATAGAGAGAGAAAGTAGAGAGAAGGAAGAGAGTTTTGTTTTTGAGAGAATGATTAGGCTAATGAAGGTTGGGTATTTATAGTGGGGTATTAAGTCACTTAATTAGTCTCTCTTAAACCCCTAATTACCCCTAAGTCAATTAATTAATTAACTAATTAAAACTAACTTTTCCAAAACTGCCACAGACCTTCCACGACGGATCCACGACGATGGTCCGTCGTGGACGTGACGGACTGACATCCCTCCGTCCTGCACATCCGTCATGTTGGTCAGAGACTTGTGCAGGCGGAGGTTTGTCCCACGGCACCAAGGCTGGCACGACGGAGACCTTGACGTCCCGTCGCGCCTGTGACGCCCCGTCATGGGGTCCGTCATGCCCTGCTATTTCTAGGGTCCTGTTCGAGGGTCCTTGTTTTGGTCCTCGGGGAGTCGTACCCTGACTTTTCCATAATGAAACCATCCCACACTATATTTACACCTATAGTTACAACCGTTTACCAATTTCCGACTCTTTAACTAGGTTAACTCAAAAGGACACTCTAGCCCTCTTATGAACCAATTTGCCGGACGTTTAAGAGTTTCGGTTCCAACACCACTTCAAAGACTCTAAATATGCCTAATTGGCTAGGAACACTGGTTTAGATTCCTAAGAAGACCATTTAAGCCTTATCACATGACCTCGGTATTTCAAAATGTTACAATTCCGCCCATTTTCAAGGTCAAAATAGCCCCGAAGCGCGCATACCCCCATTTCAACGATTTTTCGTGTGCTATAGCACACAATTTTTTGGGTGATCCGGATCCCGATGTCAAAAGTGCCAAAATTTTTTGTGGACTGTCACAACCCAAAAGCATACCCTAGAAGATAGGTTACAATCTTGGATTTGTAACCGGCGTCGTCGACCTCTCGGAGGTCTAAGACAAGCCTCTCATATCATTCATTGCATTGACATAGTAAATTTAGCGGAAAATTTAAAACTTTTCATAGCACATCATATGCTAGAAACATCACATCGTATATATATAAAACATAAGTCATAATACATATTTAGACTCTAAGTCCCTTTGCCATCTTAGACTCAATAACTTTAGAGTACATTAGGGACACGGCCCATACGACACATTACATAACTATACAATATTTAAAGACTTTACATTAAAGACATTAGTAGGACATCCTTGAACTTAAGGATTCCTTTCCTTGAGCTTGGGAGATCACCTATCAATCTCCTCAATCATAGACCTCCTTTAAGCATTCCAATACCTACACTTTGTGTAAAAAGTAAAGAAGAATGAGATTAGCACAAGAATGTACTAAGTATGGCAACCATGCGAAAATATGCATTTAAAAGGGACATTTTCTTTGAAATCATACTTCATGCCATTTTGAGTAAATCATCATAAAACCTTTATCAATAGCATCCACATACTTCATAGCAACACAATCCAAGGCTAAACATTATAGAAAAGCACATATAGAATTTAAGTACAAATAGAGGTCACTTTACAGTGAACTCACCTTTCCTAGCATTTAACTCTTTCTTTCAATTCATTAACCTCCTAAGTAATCCTTTAGGGATACTTGGTGCAATGCATCACCTTAGGAACATAAGAGAAAACCATACATAGCATCTACACAAGACAATACATGCCATCATAGAAGTATAGTACAACATAATCATAGTCAAACCAAGACTACAATATCATACTTAAAGGACACATACACAATCATAAGTATTAAGGTACCTTCCTAAGACTTCCTAAGGAGTCACTTGTGCAATGTCTAGATGGGTTCATTACTTCCACCTATCCTAAGTAACTTACCTTAAGTCCTCCTAGTTAGGATCCTATTCAATTACTTCCATTATCCATTTTACTTTAGGGAAACCATAGCCTTAACCGACACTAAGACCATGGGTGCTAATCATGGAATTTGGTGTTGTAGAGCCTTACACCAAAGGAAGGTGTTACAACCTAGCCAAGGTAGAACATTAACACATATGCTAGCATATCAAGTGAATTCACATTGCTAGATCCTATGTGGCAAGCATAGTTTATGGAACTAAGAGATAGATATTCCCTCTATATACCATTTGGTAATGGGGCCTCACCTCATGAGAAAACATGAGTGAATATTCCTCAAGGAAAGTCAACACTTCATGTAAGTACATAGGTGAGTATTCCTCTAAGGGAAGTCGACACCATATGTAGGTCCATAGGTGATTATTCCTCTAAGGGAAGTCAACACTCTATAAAGGACAAATGGTGAATATTCCTCCAAGGAAAGTCAACACATCTCAATGTCAAGTTCACTCGGTGCTAAGCTAAGTTCCCTTTATTGAAAAGCCTTTATTACATTTGTTTATAAAACATAGTCTTAGGATATTCATCATTCATATGCTTATAGCATATTCAAGCACCTGTCTAGTTTTGGAGTATTCTTAGGCCCTCCTAGTTGGACCTCTTCTCACTAACTAGATCATCCATGTGTATGAGTGTATATATAGATGTGAGCAAACCTTTCACATAACACATAATGTCACACATGTTTATATATATCAATGCATAAGTCTATAGGCATAACTATATGAGCAATCCTTTCATATAAACCTACTAAGACACTATACACATTCATACTTCATCATATCATATTTATAACATGTACATATAATCATCCTTCATATGCATAAGAACCAAACCTGGGAACTATCCTATCAAGATATACATGTGCAATGCATAGACAAGGTCCCATACCCTTGTCCATACTAGTACACCTATCAAGTCATCCTAGTAAGGGAATACAAATCATACATTCATAAACATCACCTTAATATGCATAGTAGTAGACACTAGTGAATATGAGAACTACCTTTCATTTAGACACAATGACTTATACTACTTGTAATATGCATGTAAGTGAGAGTGTGTGTACATTGACCATCATGATCACATAATGGCTATCAATAACTCCTTAAGTCAGCCACCCTATTGGACCACATTACACTTCCAAGCACATAGCACACAACACATAATAGCATAGAAGACAAGACTATATATACATTATAATCAAGACTCCTAACTTTAGCTATTTACACTCCCATATAAGGGATACATGGGTAGAGGACATTAACCACTTTAACAATCAAGGGCAGCACCTATATAATACCCTAACATGGTTATACATATGCCCAAACAATAGCCACACAACCTAATTCACAACTAGAATAGGAAAGTAGGCATAAGCTTCTCATAGTATCATTTTAAGCACATGTTCATAAGTTCATCAATTTGCCTTCATGTCCATGGTCAACACATTTATAATAACAATAAAGTAAACACCGCCACCATAAGTGGACCATACCACACAATGCCATACAAGGCTTCATCAACATTACTATAAGGAATAGAGAAGTAGAAGAGTAAAGGAATTAAGCATTCTTACCCAATTCTCATCCTTTGATCATCATTGATCAATACACCTTATTCATCAATAAAACACATATATGGCAGTAGCTAAATGTACTTTAAACATATAAGAAACCATGTACAAGTCACTACATGATTATACCATAACATATATATCACATACTAGGAAAGTAGAAGAACATAGATCGCTAATCAATTTCATTCATATGGATTATAGGTCATATTTCATGAATCATATCACCCTAAGACAGTAGCTAATGAAATCATAATCTAGATGAGACACTACTACAATTTTCCATTTAGGTCGATACAAGCATGCTTCATATAGGGAGTTCATGGAAAGTATGTTTACATAGATTAACCATATTCAATCTATCACGAATTGACCCATATTGTATTAATTACGTATAATTCATACTCATATTTCATTATAGGCAGCAGCTATAGACATTAACCATAATCAATTCTTATAGCGACTAACCTAACGTCAAGATAACGAGTTACAACTTCATAGCCAAGAAGAACCAAGATTAATTCAAACCAAGCCTTCTCTACTTTTGTCACACATGATTTATATCCATAATTCAACCATGGTATTAACCTAAAACAGTAGCTACAAGAACCACAACTTAATCGAAACTCACTTTGGATCACAAGAAAACCAATGTTACAGTGACTATAGAAAACTAGGCTAAACATGCTCAAATCTTCATAGATTGATACTCATGTATCATTCAACATCAATTCAACATAAATTCATGAAATTAACAGTATATACAATCACTTCAACGTAAGGGAATCGTAATTCAATCGATAACAAGTCAAGATCACAAAGCCCATGCAAGAGCTAAACCAATTTTGGAAGGAACATGGGTTCATCATGCAATTGGAGTGAAAACACATTAAAACCATTGTATTAACTTCAATTCATCATTATTTAATCATTAAAAACGTTTTGAGAAAGAACCCATGGCTAGATTGGAGAAGAAGAACTTTGATCATAAACTTTCTTTGAAAACATTGAGAATGGCTCTCTAGATGAAAAGATAACTAGAGATGAAGATCACCATACCTTTTATTAGTTGAAAACCTCTAAAACTTCATGATTCATCCATGGAAAACCCAGCTTGAATCTGTTCTTGAGCTTCACCAACAATGGTGGTTTTAGAGAGAACATTTTTGGAGGGAAAGGCTTAACATATGTGAGAGGGTTTTGGGAATGGGTTGATCACGTTTTTAAAGACTTATATACACCTAAAATTACTTAATTAAACCTATTATAGTCAGGTTAGGACATGGGGTGAATTTACCATTCACCCCTTTAAGAGGCAGCACGCAGGCAGTTAACTAGCAGGCCACCCGCGACGAGGCCCATGACCGGGCGTCATGGCCATGACGGGCCGTGGCAGCCTCCGTCGCAGGGGACTTAGCCAATTTCTTGGCTTACAACCTGCCAAGGCAAGTCTCCTTCGACGGGACCTGCTTGACGGTCCGTCGGGGGCCCAACGGTCCGTCATTGGGTCCGTCAAGAGACACTGCCCAGGCAGTGTTTTAGGCAGCCTTGAGGTCCTTCTTTTGGGGCCTCTTGTGGGGCCCTTTAGAAGTCGTACCCGGACGTTTCCAACGCTATTACAAACCTTAACATGTTATAGACCTACCACATAAGTTTCATCCAAAACAAACACCTACAAGACGTCCAAATAGCCTTGACCCCAACATGACATACAATGAGCGTCTTAGGGGCTATCTTTCGAACGCCTTGGACGTTCTTGGGCGTTTGACCTCCAAACTTCACGAAACTTCATACAATAACTTCAAACATCATTTAACATCATTTCAAGACTTATTTGACTCAGTTCACACACTTTAGGCATGCATACACACATGAGGCACATAAGCAACTATTCGTCGAACGTCTTGGACGTCCCTTGACGTTCGACTTCCAAGTCACTTCAAACTTTGCACACTGACTCTATATGACATAATAAGGCATTTTAGGACCTTATAACATTAAGACGAACATATTAGGCTCTAGACACCTTATCTCATTTTCGAGGTCTTACAATATCCCCCACTTGGGAACATTCGTCCTCGAATGACACTTAGGACTCTTTAATCACTTCAAGGACTACAATGCACATAAGAGCAGTTCATCACATTTAAAGTATCATCAAATCCTTTTAGCACTCAATGCACATAAGCAAGCAAAAATCATTATTCACTCACTCTTTAATGCACCAAACACAAAAGTTCTTTTTCATGTTCATAGGGGAACATCCTTCTCCTAATCATAACATGATCATTTCGCCTTAATTCATTACAAGAAAATCTTGAAAAACTACTCATATACAGATCATAACTCACACTCAAAGTTAATTAAGCACTCATACTTTAATGCACATAAACTTGAGTTAGTTAAATTCACTAAAATCTTCATTAGTTAGACCTAGTACCATGAAGGTCATACTCAACCATATCATACTTAATGGTGTACATGGAGGAATATCTTACTCCTCAACACATTTCACGAATCATGAGTTCACACCTCAGCAAAGCACAAGGTCAATTTCTTTAAAAATGAGAAAATCTCAACTTTCAAGCAAAGACATGCATACATTTTATTCTTAGTGAAATCTAAATGGCAAATCACACCAAGTACATCACCACAAAATAGGAAGTCATTCCACAATTTATTTTCTTAATATAATACTTACCCTTATAGTAAGCCTCATTTTGGAAAAATAACACAAATTATAGGCACACACATGTACACTTAGCTAAACATGCTTTCACTTTTCAAGAATGAGCCTACAATTTTGCATCACAAATCATCAAATCACTAAATTTTAAAGAGAGTTCACATTTTTTCATTGTAAAAGAGACTCAACTTCCATTTCAAGGCTAAACAATTTAACCTACAAGTGACTATTACTAAGTTCCTTGTCTTACCTCATGAGGTCAACTTCGCCATTAGCACATTAAAATGCAAGTCAACAAGAGAAAACATGGATTTTTCAAAAATTTCTTTTCATGCTTCTCGGAAATTTCACCCTGTTTCTAAGATGATGTCAATCAATTCATACCAATCATAGAAAGATCATGCAATTCACACTTTATGCAAGACTATTTTCATGAATAAGCATACTAAGAATTCGTATTTTCTAATTCAAGTAAGAATAGAAGGACAATGTAGACAATTTCTACAATCTCATTATTCAGACATCATCCCCCACTTAGGGTAAACCCAATTAAGAGCAACTTAACCCAATCATGTAGAGGATATCAAATACAAAACCTTCATATTTATCACTTAGAGTGGTTACTACTTTAGAGGGAATTTTCATAAACTCAATTTAGCAATACTAAGGCATTCTAAACCCTATCATGTGATCACAAGCCTTTACACTCAAATCCTATATCAACATGCATAGAGGAAACAACCACACTTATAGCAACTAATACCATCACCATATAGTCAACAAGATTAACATCATGTATAAAGAATCGTATCATGCACATCTTCATAATCAATAGACAAATACCCAAAAGTGTAACATTTAGACATTTGATGGAACAAGTATGGAAATTATAAGAAATAAAGCTTTACCAACTCATTCTTCATAAGCATGCATACTATATTTACAATTCAGGTCTCCACAAAAGACTCCAATTTATACTAGCAACTCATCAAGTACCATTTATATACAAAGGAAAACAATGCACGCCTTTAATCGCATACACTCATAGGATAGCATACCTCCATAGGTAGTTATTAAACAACCCTAGTTCAAATCCAAATATTTGGCTACTATCATACAAAACCATATAGGAATACACCATTTAAGAGAAATCACTTTAACTACCATAACTTCTAGCATGCTTCAACTATGACATATACCATTCGACATAACATGCTATTTCACATAGATTTCATATATTGCCATAATTGGCATCACATCATCAATATAAGAGATATTTCATATAAAGCAAGGTAAGATGACCAACCATAATCCTCATAGAGTTAACATGTGCAATGATCAAGTAAATCTCCATAACTTCACTAAACCAAGTAACCCAAATAAGAACTACAATTAGCATCATACTCCACTCATCTATAGCCTTCATGCATGAGTAACTCCAATTCTTCAGCTCACTAGGCTATTTACACGTTTACAAGCATAGAGATCATCTCATAAGGACATTCACATTTATCATCATACACATACATAGCATTAACCTCTTAAGGTCTCCATCAAGGAAAACTAGTGCAAGACATAGGTAGAGTCCCATACCCCTACCTAAGTCTAGTAAACCCTTCAAGTCGCCTTAAGTAGTATATACATCATCAAATAAAGACAAGTGTCACCTTCACACATACTCATTCAAACCATAAAACAAAGATAAGCATTTCAAACTCACCTTTTCTCCCTCAAGCATAGAGTAACTCTCATCCAAGCAATCATATCTAAAAGACCACCGGACAAGAAAACATAAGAGAGAGATCTTATAGAATTAAGTTCTATGGCATGATATGAGATTGATGAAGAAGGGAAACTCTATCGTCCTATAGCCTCTCGTACCATTAAATGTGTCGCGACTCACCACCAATGATACGAGACTCTACTAGACGTGGCAATATGAGACTTTTTAGAACCTAAAACCGCTTCATAAACCTCATGCTCTGATACCAAGTTTGTCACAACCCAAAAGCATACCCTAGAAGATAGGGTACAATCTTGGATTTGTAACCGGCGTCGTCGACCTCTCGGAGGTCTAAGACAAGCCTCTCATATCATTCATTGCATTGACATAGTAAATTTAGCGGAAAATTTAAAACTTTTCATAGCACATCATATGCTAGAAACATCACATCGTATATATATAAAACATAAGTCATAATACATATTTAGACTCTAAGTCCCTTTGCCATCTTAGACTCAATAACTTTAGAGTACATTAGGGACACGGCCCATACGACACATTACATAACTATACAATATTTAAAGACTTTACATTAAAGACATTAGTAGGACATCCTTGAACTTAAGGATTCCTTTCCTTGAGCTTGGGAGATCACCTATCAATCTCCTCAATCATAGACCTCCTTTAAGCATTCCAATACCTACACTTTGTGTAAAAAGTAAAGAAGAATGGGATTAGCACAAGAATGTACTAAGTATGGCAACCATGCGAAAACATGCATTTAAAAGGGACATTTTCTTTGAAATCATACTTCATGCCATTTTGAGTAAATCATCATAAAACCTTTATCAATAGCATCCACATACTTCATAGCAACACAATCCAAGGCTAAACATTATAGAAAAGCACATATAGAATTTAAGTACAAATAGAGGTCACTTTACAGTGAACTCACCTTTCTTAGCATTTAACTCTTTCTTTCAATTCATTAACCTCCTAAGTAATCCTTTAGGGATACTTGGTGCAATGCATCACCTTAGGAACATAAGAGAAAACCATACATAGCATCTACACAAGACAATACATGCCATCATAGAAGTATAGTACAACATAATCATAGTCAAACCAAGACTACAATATCATACTTAAAGGACACATACACAATCATAAGTATTAAGGTACCTTCCTAAGACTTCCTAAGGAGTCACTTGTGCAATGTCTAGATGGGTTCATTACTTCCACCTATCCTAAGTAACTTACCTTAAGTCCTCCTAGTTAGGATCCTATTCAATTACTTCCATTGTCCATTTTACTTTAGGGAAACCATAGCCTTAACCGACACTAAGACCATGGGTGCTAATCATGGAATTTGGTGTTGTAGAGCCTTACACCAAAGGAAGGTGTTACTACCTAGCCAAGGTAGAACATTAACACATATGCTAGCATATCAAGTGAATTCACATTGCTAGATCCTATGTGGCAAGCATAGTTTATGGAACTAAGAGATAGGTATTCCCTCTATATACCATTTGGTAATGGGGCCTCACCTCATGAGAAAACATGAGTGAATATTCCTCAAGGAAAGTCAACACTTCATGTAAGTACATAGGTGAGTATTCCTCTAAGGGAAGTCGACACCATATGTAGGTCCATAGGTGATTATTCCTCTAAGGGAAGTCAACACTCTATAAAGGACAAATGGTGAATATTCCTCCAAGGAAAGTCAACACCTCTCAATGTCAAGTTCACTCGGTGCTAAGCTAAGTTCCCTTTATTGAAAAGCCTTTATTACATTTGTTTATAAAACATAGTCTTAGGATATTCATCATTCATATGCTTATAGCATATTCAAGCACCTATCTAGTTTTGGAGTATTCTTGGGCCCTCCTAGTTGGACCTCTTCTCACTAACTAGATCATCCATGTGTATGAGTGTATATATAGATGTGAGAAAACCTTTCACATAACACATAATGTCACACATGTTTATATATATCAATGCATAAGTCTATAGGCATAACTATATGAGCAATCCTTTCATGTAAACCTACTAAGACACTATACACATTCATACTTCATCATATCATATTCATAACATGTACATATAATCATCCTTCATATGCATAAGAACCAAACCTAGGAACTATCCTATCAAGATATACATGTGCAATGCATAGACAAGGTCCCATACCCTTGTCCATACTAGTACACCTATCAAGTCATCCTAGTAAGGGAATACAAATCATACATTCATAAACATCACCTTAATATGCATAGTAGTAGACACTAGTGAATATGAGAACTACCTTTCATTTAGACACAATGACTTATACTACTTGTAATATGCATGTAAGTGAGAGTGTGTGTACATTGACCATCATGATCACATAATGGCTATCAATAACTCCTTAAGTCAGCCACCCTATTGGACCACATTACACTTCCAAGCACATAGCACACAACACATAATAGCATAGAAGACAAGACTATATATACATTATAATCAAGACTCCTAACTTTAGCTATTTACACTCCCATATAAGGGATACATGGGTAGAGGATATTAACCACTTTAACAATCAAGGGCAGCACCTATATAATACCCTAACATGGTTATACATATGCCCAAACAATAGCCACACAACCTAATTCACAACTAGAATAGGAAAGTAGGCATAAGCTTCTCATAGTATCATTTTAAGCACATGTTCATAAGTTCATCAATTTGCCTTCATGGCCATGGTCAACACATTTATAATAACAATAAAGTAAACACCGCCACCATAAGTGGACCATACCACACAATTCCATACTAGGCTTCATCAACATTACTATAAAGGAATAGAGAAGTAGAAGAGTAAAGGAATTAAGCATTCTTACCCAATTCTCATCCTTTGATCATCATTGATCAATACACCTTATTCATCAATAAAACACATATATGGCAGTAGCTAAATGTACTTTAAACATATAAGAAACCATGTACAAGTCACTACATGATTATACCATAACATACATATCACATACTAGGAAAGTAGAAGAACATAGATTGCTAATCAATTTCATTCATATGGATTATAGGTCATATTTCATGAATCATATCACCCTAAGACAGTAGCTAATGAAATCATAATCTAGATGAGACACTACTACAATTTTCCATTTAGGTCGATACAAGCATGCTTCATATAGGGAGTTCATGGAAAGTATGTTTACATAGATTAACCATATTCAATCTATCACGAATTGACCCATATTGTATTAATTACGTATAATTCATACTCATATTTCATTATAGGCAGCAGCTATAGACATTAACCATAATCAATTCTTATAGCGACTAACCTAACGTCAAGATAACGAGTTACAACTTCATAGCCAAGAAGAACCAAGATTAATTCAAACCAAGCCTTCTCTACTTTTGTCACACATGATTTATATCCATAATTCAACCATGGTATTAACCTAAAACAGTAGCTACAAGAACCACAACTTAATCGAAACTCACTTTGGATCACAAGAAAACCAATGTTACAGTGACTATAGAAAACTAGGCTAAACATGCTCAAATCTTCATAGATTGATCCTCATGTATCATTCAACATCAATTCAACATAAATTCATGTAATTAACAGTATATACAATCACTTCAACGTAAGGGAATCGTAATTCAATCGATAACAAGTCAAGATCACAAAGCCCATGCAAGAGCTAAACCAATTTTGGAAGGAACATGGGTTCATCATGCAATTAGAGTGAAAACACATTAAAACCATTGTATTAACTTCAATTCATCATGATTTAATCATTAAAAACGTTTTGAGAAAGAACCCATGGCTAGATTGGAGAAGAAGAACTTTGATCATAAACTTTCTTTGAAAACATTGAGAAGAACTCTCCAAGTGAAAGGTTACTTAGAGATGAAGGATCACCATACCTTTTATTATTTGAAAACCTCTAAAACTTCATGATTCATCCATGGAAACCCAGCTTGAATCTGTTCTTGAGCTTCACCAACAATGGTGGTTTTAGAGAGAACATTTTTGGAGGGAAAGGCTTAACATATGTGAGAGGGTTTTGGGAATGGGTTGATCACGTTTTTAAAGACTTATATACACCTAAAATTACTTAATTAAACCTATTATAGTCAGGTTAGGACATGGGGTGAATTTACCATTCACCCCTTTAAGAGGCAGCACGCAGGCAGTTAACTAGCAGGCTACCCGCGACGAGGCCCATGACGGGACGTCATGGCCATGACGGGCCGTGGCAGCCTCCGTCGCAGGGGACTTAGCCAATTTCTTGGCTTACAACCTGCCAAGGCAAGTCTCCTTCGACGGGACCTGCTTGATGGTCCGTTGGGGGCCCAACGGTCCGTCATTGGGTCCATCAAGAGACACTGCCCAGGCAGTGTTTTAGGCAGCCTTGAGGTCCTTCTTTTGGGGCCTCTTGTGGGGCCTTTTAGAAGTCGTACCCGGACGTTTCCAACGCTATTACAAACCTTAACATGTTATAGACCTACCACATAAGTTTCATCCAAAACAAACACCTACAAGACGTCCAAACAGCCTTGACCCCAATATGACATACAATGAGCGTCTTAGGGGCTATCTTTCGAACGTCTTGGACGTTCTTGGGCGTTTGACCTCCAAACTTCACGAAACTTCATACAATAACATTAAACATCATTTAAAACCATTTCAAGACTTATTTGACTCAGTTCACACAATTTAGGCATGCATACACACATGAGGCACATAAGCGACTATTCGTCGAACGTCTTGGACGTCCCTTGACGTTCGACTTCCAAATCACTTCAAACTTTGCACACTGACTCTATATGACATAATAAGGCATTTTAGGACCTTATAACATTAAGACGAACATATTAGGCTCTAGACACCTTATCTCATTTTCGAGGTCTTACATGGACGTCCGTCAAGACCTTGGCTATGCATCCGGTTGGCCCTAACGGCCATTACGACCCATTTTCAAGGTCAAAATAGCACAAAGTGCGCATACCCCCATATCGATGATCTTTCGTGTGCTATTGCACATCATTTTTTGATTGATCCGGATCCCGATGTCAAAAGTGCCAAATTTTTTTGTGGACGTCCGTCAAGACCTTGGCTATGCATCCGGTTGGCCCTCACGGCCATTCCGACCCATTTTCAAGGTCAAAATAGCCTTGAAGCGCGCATACCCCCATTTCGACAATTTTTCGTGTGCTATAGCACAACATTTTTTGGGTGATCCGGATCCCGATGTCAAAAGTGCCAAATGTTTTTGTGGACGGACGTCAAGACCTTGGCTATGCATCCGGTTGGCCCTCACGGCCATTCCGACCCATTTTCAAGGTCAAAATAGCCCCGAAGTGCGCATACCCCATTTTCGACGATTTTTCATGTGCTATAGCACACCATTTTTTGGGTGATCAAGATCCCGACGTCAAAAGTGCCAAAAAATTTTGTAGACGTCCGTCAAGACATTTGCTATGCATCCAATTGGCCCTCACGGCCATTCCGACCCATTTTCAAGGTCAAAATAGCCTTAAAGCGCGCATACCCACATTTCGATGATTTTTCGTGTGCTATAGCACATCATTTTTTGGTTGATCCGGATCCCGACGTCAAAAGTGCCAAATATTTTTGTGGACGTCCATCAAGACCTTGGCTGTGCATCCGGTTGGCCCTCACGGCCATTCCGACCCATTTTCAAGGTCAAAATAGCCCTGAAGCGCGTATACCCCCGTTTCGACGATTTTTCGTGTGCTATAGCACACCATTTTTTGGGTGATCCGGATCCCGATGTCAAAAGTGCCAAATATTTTAGTGAACGTCCATCAAGACCTTGTCTATGCATCCGGTTGGCCCTCACGCCCATTCCGACCCATTTTTAAGGTCAAAATAGCCCCGAAGCGCGCATATCCCCATTTCGATGATTTTTCGTGTGCTATAGCACACCATTTTTTGGTTGATCCGGATCCCGACGTCAAAAGTGCCAAACATTTTTGTGGACGTCCGTCAAGACTTTGGCTATGCATACGATTGGCCCTCACGGCTATTCCGACCCATTTTCAAGGTCAAAATAGCCCCGAAGTGCGCATACCCACATTTCGACAATTTTTCGTGTCTTATAGCACACCATTTTTTGGGTGATCCGGATCCCGACGTCAAAAGTGCAAATATTTTTTGTGGACGTCCATCAAGACCTTGGCTATGCATCCGGTTGTCCCTCACGGCCATTCCGACCCATTTTCAAGGTCAAAATAGCCCCGAAGCGCGCATACCCCCATTTTGATGATTTTTCGTGTGCTATAGCACACCATTTTTTGGGTGATCCGGATCCCGACATCAAAAGTGCCAAAAAAATTTGTGGACATCCGTCAAGACCTTGGCTATGCATCCGGTTGGCCCTCACGGCCATTTCGACCCATTTTCAAAGTCAAAATAGCCTCGAATCGCTCATACCCCCATTTCGATGATTTTTCGTGTGCAATGGCACACCATTTTTTGGGTGATCCGGATCCCGACGTCAAAAGTGCCAAAAATTTTTGTGGACGTCAATCAAGACCTTGACTATGCATCCGGGGTGCCCTCACGGCCATTCCGACCCATTCTCAAAGTCAAAATAGCCTCGAAGCCGCATACACCCATTTCGACGATTTTTCGTGTGCTATAGCACACCATTTTTTGGGTGATCCGGATCCCGACGTCAAAAGTGCCAAATATTTTTGTGGACGTCCGTCAAGACCTTGGATATGCATCCAGTTGGCCCTCACGAACATTCCGACCCATTTTCAAAGTCAAAATAGCCCCGAAGCGCGCATATCCCATTTTGACGATTTTTCGTGTGCTATAGCACACCATTTTTTGGGTGATCAAGATCCCGACGTCAAAAGTGCCAAATATTTTTGTGGACGTCCGTCAAGACCTTGGCTATGCATCCAGCTGGCCCTCACAGCCATTTCGATCCATTTTCAAGGTCAAAATAGCCCCGAAGCGCGCATACCCCCATTTCGATGATTTTTCGTGTGCTATAGCACACCATTTTTTGGGTGATCCGGATCCCGATGTCAAAAGTGCCAAAAATTTTTGGGGAAGTCCATCAAGACCTTGACCATGCATCCGGGGTGCCCTCACGGCCATTCCGACCCATTCTCAAGGTCAAAATAGCCTCGAAGCCGCATACACCCATTTCGACGAGTTTTCGTGTGCTATAGCACACCATTTTTTGGGTGATCCGGATCCCGACGTCAAAAGTGCCAAATTTTTTGTGGACGTCCTTCAAGACCTTGGATATACATCCAGTTGGCCCTCACGGACATTTCGACCCATTTTCAAGGTCAAAATAGCCCCGAAGCGCGCATACCCCATTTTGACGATTTTTCGTGTGCTATAGCACACCATTTTTTGGGTGATCCGGATTCCGACGTCAAAAGTGCCAAAAAATTTTGTGGACGTCCGTCAAGACCTTGGCTATGCATCCGGTTGGCCCTCACGGCCACTCTGACCCATTTTCAAGGTCAAAATAGCCCCGAAGCGCGCATACCCCCATTTCGACGATTTTTCGTGTGCTATAGCACACCATTTTTTAAGTGATCCAAATATCGACGTCAAAAGTGCCAAAATTTTTTGTAGACGTCCATCAAGACCTTGGCTATGCATCCGGTTGTCCCTCACGGCCATTCCGACCCATTTTCAAGGTCGAAATAGCCCCGAAGAGCGCATACCCCCATATCGACAATTTTTCGTGTGCTATAGCACATCATTTTTTGGTTGATCTGGATCCCGACGTCAAAAGTGCCAAATTTTTTTGTGGACGTCCGTCAAGACCTTCGCTATGCATCCGGTTGGCCCTGACGGCCATTCTGACCCATTTTCAAGATCAAAATAGCCCCGAAGCACGCATACCCCCATTTCGACAATTTTTCGTGTGCTATAGCACACCATTTTTTGGGTGATCCGGATCTAAACGTCAAAAGTGCCAAAAACATTTGTGAACGTCCGTCAAGACCTTGGCTATGCATCTGGTTGGCCCTCATGGCCATTCTGACCCATTTTCAAGGTCAAAATAGCCCCGAAGCGCACATACCCCTATTTCGACGATTTTTTGTGTGCTATAGCACACCATTTTTTGAGTGATCCGGATCCCGACGTCAAAAGTGCCAAAAAATTTTGTGACGTCCGTCAAGACCTTGGATATACATCCGGTTGGCCCTCACGGCCATTCCGACCCATTTTCAAGGTCAAAATAGCCCCGAAGCGTGCATACCCCCATTTCGATGATTTTTCGTGTGCTATAGCACATCATTTTTTGGGTGATCCGGATCCCGACGTCAAAAGATCCAAAAAAATTTGTGGACGTCCATCAAGACCTTGGCTATGCATCCGGTTGGCCCTCACGTCCATTCCGACCCATTTTCAAGGTCAAAATAGCCCCAAAGCGCGCATACCCCATTTCGACGACATTTTTTGGGTGATCCGGATACCGATGTCAAAAGTGCCAAACATTTTTTTGGACATCCGTCAAGACCTTGGCTATGCATCCGGATGTCCCTCAAGGCCATTCCGACCTATTTTCAAGGTTAAAATAGCCCCAAAGTACGCATACCACCATTTCGACGATTTTTCGTGTGCTATAACACACCATTTTTTGGGTGATCCGGATCCCGACGTCAAAAGTGTCAAAAAAATTTTTGGACGTTCGTCAAGACATTGGATATGCATACGGTTGGCCCTCACGGCCATTCCGACCCATTTTCAAGGTTAAAATAGCCCCGAAGCGCGCATACCCCCATTTCGATGATTTTTCGTGTGTTATAGCACACCATTTTTTGGGTGATCCGGCTCCCGATGTCAAAAGTTCCAAATAATCTTGTGGACGTCCGTCAAGACCTTGGCTATGAATTCGGTTGGCCCTCAGGGCCATTCCGACCCATTTTCAAGGTCAAAATAGGCCCGAAGCACGCATACCCCCATTTCGATGATTTTTCGTGTGCTATAGCAAACCATTTTTGGGTGATCAGGATCCCGATGTCAAAAGTGCCAAAACGTTTTGTGGAAGTCCATCAAGAATTTGGCTATGCATCCGATTGGCCCTCACGGCCATTCCAACCCATTTTCAAGGTTAAAATAGCCCCGAAGCGCATACCCCCATTTCGACGATTTTTCGTGTGCTATAGCACACCATTTTTTGGGTGATTCTAATCCCGACGTCAAAAGCGCCAAATATTTTTGTGGACGTCCGTAAAGACCTTGACTATGCATCTGGTGGGCCCTCACGGCCATTCCGACCCATTTGCAAGGTCAAACTAGCTCTGAAGAGCGCATACCCCCATTTTGACGATTTTTCGTGTGCTATAGCACACCATTTTTTGAGTGATCCGGATCCCGATATCAAAAGTGCCAAAAAACTTTGCGGACGTCCGTCAAGACCTTGTTTATGCATCCGGTTGGCCCTCACGGCCATTCTGACCCATTTTCAAGGTCAAAATAGCCCCGAAGCGCGCATACCCCCATTTCGACGATTTTTCGTGTGCTATAGCACACCATGTTTTGGGTGATCCGGATCCCGACGTCAAAAGTGCCAAAAAATTTTATCGACTTCTGTAAAGACCTTGGATATGCATCCGGTTGGCCCTCACGGCATTCCTACCCATTTTCAAGGTCAAAATAGCCCCGAAAGGCGCATACCCCCATTTCGATGATTTTTCGTGTGCATAGGACACCATTTTTTGGGTGATCCGGATCCTGATGTCAAAAGTGCCAAAAATTTTTGTGGAAGTCCGTCAAGAATTTGGCTATGCATCCGATTGGCCCTCACGGCCATTCCAACCCATTTTCAAGGTCAAAATAGCCCCGAAGCGCATACCCCCATTTCGACGATTTTTCGTGTGGTATAGCACACCATTTTTTGGGTGATACGGATCCCGACGTCAAAATGCCAAAATTTTTTGTGGACGTCCATCAAGACCTTGGCTATGCATCCGGTTGGCCCTCACGGCCATTCCGACCCATTTTCAAGGTCAAAATAGCCCCGAAGCGCGCATACCCCCATTTCGACGATTTTTCGTGTGATATAGCACACTATTTTTTGAATGATCCGGATACCGACGTCAAAAGTGCCAAAAAATTTTCTAGACGTCCATCAAGACCTTGACTATGCATCCGTTTGGCCCTCACGTCCATTCCGACCCATTTTCAAGGTCAAAATAGCCCTGAAGCGCATACCCCCATTTCGATGATTTTTCGTGTGCTATAGCACACCATTTTTTGGGTGATCCGGATCCCGACGTCAAAAGTGCCAAATATTTTTGTGGAGGGACGTCAAGACCTTGGCTATGCATCCGGTTGGCCCTCACAGCCATTTCGACCCATTTTCAAGGTCAAAATAGCCCCGAAGCGCACATACCCCTATTTCGATGATTTTTCGTGTGCTATAGCACACTATTTTTTGGGTGATCCGGATCCCAACGTCAAAAGTGCCAAAATTTTTGTGGATGTCCATCAAGACCTTGACTATGCATCCGGGGTGCCCTCACGGCCATTCCGACCCATTCTCAAGGTCAAAATAGCCTCAAAGCCGCATACACCCATTTCGACGATTTTTCGTGTGCTATAGCACACCATTTTTTGGGTGATCCAGATCCCGATGTCAAAAGTGCCAAACATTTTTGTGGACGTCCGTCAAGACCTTGGATATGCATCCGGTTGGCCCTCACGGCCATTCCGACCCATTTTCAAGGTAAAAATAGCCCCGAAGCGCGCATACCCCCATTTCGACAATTTTTCGTGTGCTATAGCACACCATTTTTTGGGTGATCCGAATCCCGACGTCAAAATTGCCAAACAATTTTGTGGACGTCCGTCAAGACCTTGGCTATGCATCCAATTGGCCCTCATGGCCATTCCGACCCATTTCCAAGGTCAAAATAGCCCCAAAGCGCGAATACCCCCATTTTGATGTTTTTTCGTGTGCTATAACACACCATTTTTTGGGTGATTCGGATCCCGATGTCAAAAGTGCCAAAAATTTTGTAGACGTCCGTCAAGACATTGGCTATGCATCCATTTGTCCCTCACGGCCATTCCGACCCATTTTCAAGATCAAAATAGCCCTGATGCGCGCATACCCCCATTTCGACGATTTTTCGTGTGCTGCAGCACACCATTTTTTGGGTGATCCGGATCCCGACGTCAAAAGTGCAAAAAAATTTTGTGGACGTCCGTCAAGACCTTGGCTATGCATCCGGTTGGCCCTCACGGCCATTCCGACCCATTTTCAAGGTAAAAATAGCCCCGAAGCGTGCATACCCCCATTTTGATGATTTTTCGTTTGCTATAGCACACCATTTTTTGGGTGATCCGGATCCCAACGTCAAAAGTGCCAAAATATTTTGTGGACGTTCGTCAAGACCTTGGCTATGCATCCGGTTGGCCCTCACGGCCATTCCAACCCATTTTAAATGTCAAAATAGCCCGGAAGCGCGCATACCCCCATTTCGATGATTTTTCTTGTGCTATAGCACACAATTTTTTGGGTGATCCGGATCCCGACGTCAAAAGTGCAGAATATTTTTGTGGACATCCGTAAAGACCTTGGCTATGCATCTGGTTGGCCCTCACGGCCATTCCAACCCATTTTCAAGGTCAAAAAAGCCCTGATGCGCGCATACCCCCATTTCGATGATTTTTCGTGTGCTGTAGCACACCATTTTTTGGGTGATCCGGATCCCGGCGTCAAAATTGCCAAAAAATTTTGTGGACGTCCGTCAAGACCTTGGCTATGCATCCGGTTGGCCCTCATGGCCATTCCAACCAATTTTCAATGTCAAAATAGCCCCGAAGCGTGCATACCCCCATTTCGATGATTTTTCGTGTGCTATAGCACACCATTTTTTGGGTGATCCAGATCCCGATGTCAAAAGTGCCAAACATTTTTGTGGACGTCTGTCAAGACCTTGGATATGCATCCGGTTGGCCCTCACGGCCATTCCGACCCATTTTCAAGGTAAAAATAGCCCCGAAGCGCGCATACCCCCATTTCGATGATTTTTCGTGTGCTATACCACACCATTTTTTGGATGATCTGGATCCCGACGTCAAAAGTGCCAAAAAAATTTTTGGACGTCCGTCAAGACCTTGGCTATGCATCCGGTTGTCCCTCACGGCCATTTCGTCCCATTTTCAAGGTCAAAATTGCCCCGAACCGCGCATACCCCATTTCGATAATTTTTCGTGTGCTATAGCACACCATTTTTTGGGTGATCCGGATCCCGATGTCAAAAGTGCCAAAAGATTTTGTGGACGTCCGTCAAGACATTGGCTATGCATCCGGTTGGCCCTCACGGCCATTCCGACCCTTTTTCAAGGTCAAAATATCCCTGATGCGTGCATACCCCCATTTCGACGATTTTTCGTGTGCTGTAGCACACCATTTTTTGGGTGATCCGGATCCCAACGTCAAAAGTGCCAAAAATTTTTGTGGACGTCCGTCAAGACCTTGGATATGCATCCGGTTGGCCCTCATGGCCATTTCGACCCATTTCAAGGTCAAAATAGCCCCAAAGCGCGCATACCCCCATTTTGATGATTTTTCGTGTGCTATAGCACACCATTTTTCGGGTGATCCGGATCCCGACGTCAAAAGTGCCAAATATTTTTGTGGACGTCCGTAAAGACCTTGGCTATGCATTTGGTTGGCCCTCACGGCCAATCCGACCCATTTTCAACGTCAAAATAGCCCTGATGCGCGCATACCTCCATTTCGACGATTTTTCGTGTGCTGTACCACACCATTTTTTGGGTGATCCGGATCCCGACGTCAAAAGTGCCAAAAATTTTTGTGGACGTCCGTTAAGACCTTGGCTATGCATCCGGTTGGCCCTAACGTCCATTTTGACCCATTTTCAAGGTCAAATAGCCCCGAAGCGCGCATACCCCAATTTCGACGATTTTTCGTGTGCTATAACACACCATTTTTTGGGTGATCCGTATCCCGACGTCAAAAGTGCCAAACAATTTTGTGGACGTCCGTCAAGACCTTGTCTATGCATTTGGTTGGCCCTCACGGCCATTCCGACCCATTTTCAAGGTCAAAAGTAGCCCCGAAGCGCGCATACCCCCATTTTGATGATTTTTCGTGTGCTATAGCACACCATTTTTTGGGTGATCCGGATGCCGACGTCAAAAGTGCCAAAATGTTTTGTGGACGTCCATCAAGATCTTGACTATGCATCCGTGGTGCCCTTACGGCCATTCCAACCCATTCTCAAGGTCAAAATAGCCTCGAAGCCGCATACACCCATTTAGACGATTTTTCGTGTGCTATAGCACACTATTTTTTGGGTGATCCAGATCGCGATGTCAAAAGTGCCAAACATTTTTGTGGACGTCCGTCAAGACCTTGGATATGCATCCGGTTGGCCCTCACGGCCATTCCGACCCATTTTCAAGGTAAAAATAGCCCTGAAGCGCGTATACCCCCATTTCGATGATTTTTCATGTGCTATACCACACCATTTTTTGAATGATCTGGATCCCGACGTCAAAAGTGCCAAAAAAATTTTTGGATGTCCGTCAAGACCTTGGCTATGCATCCGGTTGTCCCTCACGGCCATTCCGACCCATTTTCAAGGTCAAAATAGCCCCGAACCGCGCATACCCCATTTCGATAATTTTTCGTGTGCTATGGCACACCATTTTTTGGGTGATCCGGATCCCGATGTCAAAAGTGCCAAAAGATTTTGTGGACGTCCGTCAAGACATTGGCTATGCATCCGGTTGGCCCTCACAGCCATTCCGACCCATTTTCAAGGTCAAAATATCCCTGATGCGCGCATAACCCCATTTCGACGATTTTTCGTGTGCTGTACCACACCATTTTTTGGGTGATCCGGATCCCAACATCAAAAGTGCCAAATATTTTTGTGGACGTCCGTCAAGACCTTGGCTATGCATCCGGTTGGACCTCATGGCATTTCCGACCCATTTCAAGGTCAAAATAGCCCCGAAGTGCGCATACCCCCATTTTGATGATTTTTCGTGTGCTATAGCACACCATTTTTTGGGTGATCCGGATCCCGACATCAAAAGTGCCAAAAAATTTTGTGGACGTCCGTCAAGACCTTGGTTATGCATCCGGTTGGCCCTCACGGCCATTCTGACCCATTTTCAATGTCAAAATAGCCCCGAAGCGCGCATACCCCCATTTCGATGATTTTTCGTGTACTATAGCACACCATTTTTCGGGTGATTCGGATCCCGACGTCAAAAGTGCAAAATATTTTTGTGGACGTCCGTAAAGACCTTGGCTATGCATTTGGTTGGCCCTCACGGCCAATCCGACCCATTTTCAATGTCAAAATAGCCCCGAAGCGCGCATACCCCCATTTCGACGATTTTTCGTGTGCTGTACCACACCATTTTTTGGGTGATCCGGATCCCGACGTCAAAAGTGCCAAAAATTTTTGTGGACGTCCATCAAGATCTTGACTATGCATCCGGTGTGCCCTTACGGCCATTCCAACCCATTCTCAAGGTCAAAATAGCATCGAAGCTGCATACACCCATTTCAACGATTTTTCATGTGCTATAGCACACAATTTTTTGGGTGATCCAGATCACGATGTCAAAAGTACCAAACATTTTTGTGGACATCTGTCAAGACCTTGGATATGCATACGGTTGGCCCTCACGGCCATTCCGACCCATTTTCAAGGTAAAAATAGCCCCGAAGCGCGCATACCCCCATTTCGATGATTTTTCGTGTGCTATACCACACCATTTTTTGGGTGATCCGGATCCCGACGTCAAAATTGCCAAAACATTTTGTGGACGTCCGTCAAGACCTTGGCTATGCATCCGGTTGGCCCTCATGGACATTCCGACCCATTTCCAAGGTCAAAATAGGCCCAAAGCGCGAATACCCCCATTTCGACGATTTTTCGTGTGCTATAACACACCATTTTTTGGGTGATCCGGATACCGATGTCAAAAGTGCCAAAAAATTTTGTGGACGTCTGTCAAGACATTGGCTATGCATTCGGATGGCCCTCACGGCCATTCCGACCCATTTTCAAGGTCAAAATAGCCCTGATGCGCGCATACCCCCATTTCGACGATTTTTCGTGTGCTGTAGCACACCATTTTTTGGGTGATCCGGATCCCAACGTCAAAAGTGCCAAAAAATTTTGTGGACGTCCGTCAAGACCTTGGCTATGCATCCGGTTGGCCCTCATGGCCATTCCGACCCATTTTCAAGGTCAAAATAGCCCCGAAGCGCGCATACCCCCATTTTGATGATTTTTCGTGTGCTATAACACACCATTTTTTGGGTGATCCGGATCCCGACGTCAAAAGTGCCAAAAATTTTGTGGACGTCCGTCAAGACCTTGGCTATGCATCCGGTTGGCCCTCACAGCCATTCCGACCCATTTTTCAAGGTCAAAATAGCCCCGTAGCGCGCATACCCCTATTTCGACGATTTTTCGTGTGCTATAGCACACCATTTTTTGGGTGATCCGTATCCCGACGTCAAAAGTGCCAAAAGTTTTTGTGGACGTCCATCAAGACCTTGACTATGCATCCGGTTGGCCCTCACAGACATTCCGACCCATTTTCAAGGTAAAAATAGCCCCGAAGCGCGCATACCCCCATTTCAATGATTTTTCGTGTGCTATACCACACCATTTTTTGGGTGATCCGGATCCCGACGTCAAAATTGCCAAAAAAATTTGTGGACGTCCGTCAAGACCTTGGCTATGCATCCGGTTGGCCCTCATGGACATTCCGACCCATTTCCAAGGTCAAAATAGCCCCAAAGCGCGAATACCCCCATTCCGACGATTTTTCGTGTGCTATAACACACCATTTTTTGGGTGATCCGGATCCCGATGTCAAAAGTGCCAAACAATTTTGTGGACGTCCGTCAAGACATTGGCTATGCATCCGGATGGCCCTCACGGCCATTACGACCCATTTTCAAGGTCAAAATAGCCCTGATGCGCGCATACCCCTATTTCGATGATTTTTCGTGTGCTGTAGCACACCATTTTTTTGGTGATCTGGATCCCAACGTCAAAAGTGCCAAAAATTTTTGTGGACGTCCGTCAAGACCTTGGCTATGCATCCGGTTGGCCCTCATGGCCATTTCGACCCATTTTCAAGGTCAAAATAGCCCCGAAGCGCGCATACCCCCATTTTGATGATTTTTCGTGTGCTATAGCACACCATTTTTTGGGTGATCCGGATCCCGACGTCAAAAGTGCCAAAACATTTTGGACGTCCGTCAAGACCTTGGCTATGCATCCGGTTGGCCCTCACAGCCATTCCGACCCATTTTCAAGGTCAAAATAGCCCCGTAGCACGCATACCCCTATTTCGACGATTTTTCGTGTGTTATAGCACACCATTTTTTGGGTGATCCGTATCCCGACGTCAAAAGTGCCAAAAGTTTTTATGGACGTCCATCAAGACCTTGACTATGCATCCGGAGTGCCCTCACGGCCATTCCGACCCATTCTCAAGGTCAAAATAGCCTCGAAGCCGCATACACCCATTTCGACGATTTTTCTTGTGCTATAGCACACCATTTTTTAGGTGATCCAGATCCCGATGTCAAAAGTGCCAAACATTTTTGTGGACGTCCGTCAAGACCTTGGAAATGCATCCGGTTGGCCCTCACGGCCATTCCGACCCATTTTCAAGGTAAAAATAGCCCCGAAGCGCGCATACCCCCATTTCGATGATTTTTCGTGTGCTATACCACACCATTTTTTTGGTGATCCGGATCCCGACGTCAAAATTGCCAAAAAATTTTGTGGACGTCCGTCAAGACCTTGGCTATGCATCCGGTTGGCCCTCATGGCCATTCCGACCCATTTTGTAGGTCAAAATAGCCCCGAAGCGCGCATACCCCCATTTCGATGATTTTTCGTGTGCTATACCACACCATTTTTTGGGTAATCCGGATCCCGACGTCAAAATTGCCAAACAATTTTGTGGACGTCCGTCAAGACCTTGGCTATGCATCCGGTTGGCCCTCATGGCCATTCCGACCCATTTCCAAGGTCAAAATAGCCCCAAAGAGCAAATACCCCCATTTCGACGATTTTTCGTGTGCTATAACACACCATTTTTTGGGTGATCCGGATCCCGATGTCAAAAGTGCCAAAAATTTTGTGGACGTCCGTCAAGACATTGGCTATGCATCCGGATGGCCCTCACGGCCATTCCGACCCATTTTCAATGTCAAAATAGCCCCGAAGCGTGCATACCCCTATTTCGATGATTTTTCGTGTGCTATAGCACACCATTTTTTGGGTGATCCGGATCCCGACGTCAAAAGTGCCAAATATTTTTGTGGACGTCCGTAAAGACCTTGGCTATGCGTTTGGTTGGCCCTCACGGCCATTCCGACCCATTTTCAATGTCAAAATAGCCCTGATGCGCGCATACCCCCATTTCGACGATTTTTTGTGTGCTGTAGCACACCATTTTTTGGGTGATCCGGATCCCGACGTCAAAAGTGCCAAAAAATTTTGTGGACGTCCGTAAAGACCTTGGCTATGCATCCGGTTGGCTCTCACAGCCATTCCGACCCATTTTCAAGGTCAAAATAGCCCCGAAGCGCGCATACCCTATTTCGACGATTTTTAGTGTGCTATAGCACACCATTTTTTGGGTGATCCGTATCCCAACGTCAAAACTGCCAAAAATTTTTGTGGACGTCTATCAAGACCTTGACTATGCATCCGGGGTGCCCTCACGGCCATTCCGACCCATTCTCAAGGTCAAAATAGCCTTGAAGCCGCATACACCCATTTCGACAATTTTTCGTGTGCTATAGCACACCATTTTTTAGGTGATCCAGATCCCGATGTCAAAAGTGCCAAACATTTTTGCGGACGTCCGTCAAGACCTTGGATATGCATGCGGTTGGCCCTCACGGCCATTCCGACCCATTTTCAATGTCAAATAGCCTTGAAGCGCGCATACCCCCATTTCGATGATTTTTCGTGTGCTATAGCACACCATTTTTTGGGTGATCCGGATCCCGACGTCAAAAGTGCCAAAAAATTTTGTGGACGTCCGTCAAGACCTTGGCTATGCATCCGGTTGGCCCTCACAGCCATTCTGACCCATTTTCAAGGTCAAAATAGCCCCGTAGCGCGCATACCCCTATTTCGACGATTTTTCGTGTGCTATAGCACACCATTTTTTGGGTGATCCGTATCCCGACGTCAAAAGTGCCAAACGTTTTTGTGGACGTCCATCAAGACCTTGACTATGTATCCGGTTGGCCCTCACGGCCATTCCGACCCATTTTCAAGGTAAAAATAGCCCCGAAGCGCGCATACCCCCATTTCGATGATTTTTCGTGTGCTATACCACACCATTTTTTGGGTGATCCGGATCCCGACGTCAAAATTGCCAAATAATTTTGTGGACGTCCGTCAAGACCTTGGCTATGCATCCGGTTGGCCCTCATGGACATTCCAACCCATTTCCAAGGTCAAAATAGCCCCAAAGCGCGAATACCCCCATTTTGACGATTTTTCGTGTGCTATAACACACCATTTTTTGGGTGATCCGGATCCCGATGTCAAAAGTGCCAAAAAATTTTGTGGACGTCCGTCAAGACATTGGCTATGCATCCGGATGGCCCTCACGGCCATTCCGACCCATTTTCAAGGTCAAAATAGCCCTGATGCGCGCATACCCCCATTTCGACGATTTTTCTCTGTGCTATAGCACACCATTTTTTGGGTGATCTGGATCCCAACGTCAAAAGTGCCAAAAATTTTTGTGGACGTCCGTCAAGACTTTGGCTATGCATCCGGTTGGCCCTCATGGCCATTCCGACCCATTTTCAAGGTCAAAATAGCCCCGAAGCGCGCATACCCCCATTTTGATGATTTTTTGTGTGCTATAGCACACCATTTTTTCGGTGATCCGGATCCCGACCCATTTTCAAGGTAAAAATAGCCCCGAAGCGCGCATACCCCCATTTCGATGATTTTTCGTGTGCTATACCACACCATTTTTTGGGTGATCCGGATCCCGACGTCAAAATTGCCAAAAAAATTTGTGGACGTCCGTCAAGAACTTGGCTATGCATCCGGTTGGCCCTCATGGACATTCCGACCCATTTCCAAGGTCAAAATAGCCCCAAAGCGCGAATACCCCCATTCCGACGATTTTTCGTGTGCTATAACACACCATTTTTTGGGTGATCCGGATCCCGATGTCAAAAGTGCCAAACAATTTTGTGGACGTCCGTCAAGACATTGGCTATGCATCCGGATGGCCCTCACGGCCATTCCGACCCATTTTCAAGGTCAAAATAGCCCTGATACGCGCATACCCCTATTTCGACGATTTTTCGTGTGCTGTAGCACACCATTTTTTTGGTGATCTGGATCCCAACGTCAAAAGTGCCAAAAATTTTTGTGGACGTCCGTCAAGACCTTGGCTATGCATCCGGTTGGCCCTCATGGCCATTCCGACCCATTTTCAAGGTCAAAATAGCCCCGAAACGCGCATACCCCCATTTTGATGATTTTTCGTGTGCTATAGCACACTATTTTTTGGGTGATCCGGATCCCGACGTCAAAAGTGCCAAAACATTTTGTGGACGTCCGTCAAGACCTTGGCTATGCATCCGGTTGGCCCTCACAGCCATTCCGACCCATTTTCAAGGTCAAAATAGCCCCGTAGCACGCATACCCCTATTTCGACGATTTTTCGTGTGTTATAGCACACCATTTTTTGGGTGATCCGTATCCCGACGTCAAAAGTGCCAAAAATTTTTATGGACGTCCATCAAGACCTTGACTATGCATCCGGGGTGCCCTCACGGCCATTCCGACCCATTCTCAAGGTCAAAATAGCCTCGAAGCCGCATACACCCATTTCGACGATTTTTCTTGTGCTATAGCACACCATTTTTTAGGTGATCCAGATCCCGATGTCAAAAGTGCCAAACATTTTTGTGGACGTCCGTCAAGACCTTGGAAATGCATCCGGTTGGCCCTCACGGCCATTCCGACCCATTTTCAAGGTAAAAATAGCCCCGAAGCGCGCATACCCCCATTTCGATGATTTTTCGTGTGCTATACCACACCATTTTTTGGGTGATCCGGATCCCGACGTCAAAATTGCCAAAAAATTTTGTGGACGTCCGTCAAGACCTTGGCTATGCATCCGGTTGGCCCTCATGGCCATTCCGACCCATTTTGTAGGTCAAAATAGCCCCAAAGCGCGAATACCCCCATTTCGACGATTTTTCGTGTGCTATAACACACCATTTTTTGGGTGATCCGGATCCAGATGTCAAAAGTGCCAAAAAATTTTGTGGGCGTCCGTCAAGACATTGGCTATGCATCCGGATGGCCCTCACGGCCATTCCGACCCATTTTCAATGTCAAAATAGCCCCGAAGCGCGCATACCCCCATTTCGATGATTTTTCGTGTGCTATAGCACACCATTTTTCGGGTGATCCGCATCCCGACGTCAAAAGTGCCAAATATTTTTGTGGACATCCGTAAAGACCTTGGCTATGCGTTTGGTTGGCCCTCACGGCCATTCCGACCCATTTTCAATGTCAAAATAGCCCTGATGCGCGCATACCCCCATTTCGACGATTTTTTGTGTGCTGTAGCACACCATTTTTTCGGTGATCCGGATCCTGACGTCAAAAGTGCCAAATATTTTTGTGGACGTCCGTCAAGACCTTGGCTATGCATCTGGTTGGCCCTCACGGCCATTCCGACCCATTTTCAAGGTAAAAATAGCCCCGAAGCGCGCATACCCCCATTTCGATGATTTTTCGTGTACTATACCACACCATTTTTTGGGTGATCCGGATCCCGACGTCAAAATTGCCAAAAAATTTTGTGGACGTCCGTCAAGACCTTGGCTATGCATCCGGTTGGCCCTCATGGCCATTCCGACCCATTTCCAAGGTCAAAATAGCCCCAAAGAGCAAATACCCCCATTTCGACGATTTTTCGTGTGCTATAACACACCATTTTTTGGGTGATCCGGATCCCGATGTCAAAAGTGCCAAAAATTTTGTGGACGTCCGTCAAGACATTGGCTATGCATCCGGATGGCCCTCACGGCCATTCCGACCCATTTTCAATGTCAAAATAGCCCCGAAGCGTGCATACCCCCATTTCGATGATTTTTCGTGTGCTATAGCACACCATTTTTCGGGTGATCCGGATCCCGACGTCAAAAGTGCCAAATATTTTTGTGGACGTCCGTAAAGACCTTGGCTATGCGTTTGGTTGGCCCTCACAGCCATTCCGACCCATTTTCAATGTCAAAATAGCCCTGATGCGCGCATACCCCCATTTCGACGATTTTTTGTGTGCTGTAGCACACCATTTTTTGGGTGATCCGGATCCCGACGTCAAAAGTGCCAAAAAATTTTGTGGACGTCCGTAAATACCTTGGCTATGCATCCGGTTGGCTCTCACAGCCATTCCGACCCATTTTCAAGGTCAAAATAGCCCCGAAGCGCGCATACCCTATTTCGACGATTTTTCGTGTGCTATAGCACACCATTTTTTGGGTGATCCGTATCCCAACGTCAAAACTGCCAAAAATTTTTGTGGACGTCTATCAAGACCTTGACTATGCATCCGGGGTGCCCTCACGGCCATTCCGACCCATTCTCAAGGTCAAAATAGCCTTGAAGCCGCATACACCCATTTCGACAATTTTTCGTGTGCTATAGCACACCATTTTTTAGGTGATCCAGATCCCGATGTCAAAAGTGCCAAACATTTTTGCGGACGTCTGTCAAGACCTTGGATATGCATGCGGTTGGCCCTCACGGCCATTCCGACCCATTTTCAATGTCAAATAGCCTTGAAGTGCGCATACCCCTATTTCGACGATTTTTTGTGTGCTATAGCACACCATTTTTTGGGTGATCCGGATCCCGACGTCAAAAGTGCCAAACAATTTTGTGGACGTCCGTCAAGACCTTGGCTATGCATCCGGTTGGCCCTCACAGCCATTCCGACCCATTTTCAAGGTCAAAATAGCCCCGTAGCGCGCATGCCCCCATTTCGACGATTTTTCTTGTGCTATAGCACACCATTTTTTAGGTGATCCGTATCCCGATGTCAAAAGTGCCAAAAGTTTTTGTGGACGTCCGTCAAGACCTTGGAAATGCATCCGGTTGGCCCTCACGGCCATTCCGACTCATTTTCAAGGTAAAAATAGCCCCGAAGCGCGCATACCCCCATTTCGATGATTTTTCGTGTGCTATACCACACCATTTTTTGGGTGATCCGGATCCCGACGTCAAAATTGCCAAAATATTTTGTGGACGTCCGTCAAGACCTTGGATATGCATCCGGTTGGCCCTCATGGCCATTCCGACCCATTTCCAAGGTCAAAATAGCCCCAAAGAGCAAATACCCCCATTTCAACGATTTTTTCGTGTGCTATAACACACCATTTTTTGGGTTATCCGGATCCCGATGTCAAAAGTGCCAAAAATTTTGTGGACGTCCGTCAAGACATTGGCTATGCATCCGGATGGCCCTCACGGCCATTCCGACCCATTTTCAAGGTCAAAATAGCCCCGAAGCGCGCATACCCCTATTTCGACGATTTTTCGTGTGCTATAGCACACCATTTTTTGGGTGATCCGTATCCCAACGTCAAAACTGCCAAAGGTTTTTGTGGACGTCCATCAACACCTTGACTATGCATCCGGGGTGCCCTCACGGCCATTCCGACCCATTCTCAAGGTCAAAATAGCCTCGAAGCCGCATACACCCATTTCGACAATTTTTCGTGTGCTATAGCACACCATTTTTTAGGTGATCCAGATCCCGATGTCAAAAGTGCCAAACATTTTTGCGAACGTCCGTCAAGACCTTGGATATGCATGCGGTTGGCCCTCACGGCCATTCCGACCCATTTTCAATGTCAAAATAGCCCCGAAGCGCGCATACCCCTAGTTCGATGATTTTTCGTGTGCTATACCACACCATTTTTTGGGTGATCCAGATCCCAACATCAAAATTGCCAAAAATTTGTGGACGTCCGTCAAGACCTTGGCTATGCATCCGGTTGGCCCTCATGGCTATTCCGACCCATTTCCAAGGTCAAAATAGCCCCAAAGCGCGAATACCCCCATTTCTTTGATTTTTCGTGTGCTATAGCACACCATTTTTTGGGTGATCAGGATCCCGACGTCAAAAGTGCCCAAAATTTTTGTGGATGTCTGTCAAGACCTTGGCTATGCATCCGGTTGGCCCTCACGGCTATTTAGACCCATTTTCAAGGTCAAATTAGCCTCGAAGCGCGCATACCCCCATTTCGATGATTTTTTGTGTGCTATAGCACACCATTTTTTGGGTGATCCGGATCCCGACGTGGAAAGTGCAAAATATTTTAGTGGACGTCCGTAATGACCTTGGTTATGCATCTGGTTGGCCCTCACGGCCATTCCGACCCATTTTCAAGGTCAAAATAGCCCTGATGCGCGCATACCCCCATTTCGACGATTTTTCGTGTGCTGTAGCACACCATTTTTTGGGTGATTCGGATCCCGACGTCAAAAGTGCCAAATATTTTTGTGGACGTCCGTCAAGACCTTGGCTATGCATCAGGTTGGCCCTCACGGCCATTCCGACCCATTTTCAAGGTCAAAATAGCCCCGAAGCGCGCATACCCCCATTTTGATGATTTTGGGTGATCCGGATCCCGACGTCAAAAGTGCCAAACAATTTTGTGGACGTCCGTCAAGACCTTTGCTATGCATCAGGTTGGCCCTCACGGCCATTCTGACCCATTTTCAAGGTCAAATAGCTCCGAAGCGCACATACCCTCATTTCGACAATTTTTCGTGTGCTATAGCACACCATTTTTTAGGTAATCCAGATCCCGACGTCAAAAGTGCCAAAAAAATTTTTGGACGTCCGTCAAGACCTTGGCTATCCATCCGGTTGTCCCTCACGGCCATTCTGACCCATTTTCAAGGTCAAATTAGCCCCGAAGCGCGCATACCCCTATTTCGACGATTTTTCCTGTGCTATAACACACCTTTTTTTGGTTATCCGGATCCCGACGTGAAAAGTGACAAACAATTTTGTGGACGTCCGTCAAGACCTTGGCTATGCATTCGGTTGGCCCTCACGGCCATTCCGACCCATTTTCAAGGTCAAAATAGCCCCAAAGCGTGCATACACCTATTTCGACGATTTTTTGTGTGCTATAGCACACCATTTTTTGGGTGATCAGGATCCCGATGTCAAAAGTGCCAAAAATTTTTGTGGACGTCCGTCAAGACCTTGGCTATGCATCTGGTTGTCCCTCACGGACATTCCGACCCATTTTCAAGGTCAAAATAGCCCCGAAGCGCGCATACCCCCATTTTGATGATTTTTCGTGTGCTATAGCACACCATTTTTTGGGTGATCCGTATCCCGACGTCAAAAGTGCCAAAAATTTTTGTGGACGTCCATCAAGACCTTGGCTATGCATCCGGTTGTCCCTCACGGCCATTCCAACCCATTTTCAAGGTCAAATTAGCTGTGAAGCGCGCATACCCCCATTTCGACGATTGTTCGTGTGCTATAGCACACCATTTTTTGGGTGATCCGGATCTCGACGTCAAAAGTGCTAAAAATAATTGTGGACGTCCGTCAAGACCTTGGCTATGCATCCGGTTGGCCCTAATGGCTATTTCGACCCATTTTCAAGGTCAAATAGCCCCAAAGCGCGCATACCCCAATTTTGATGATTTCTCGTGTGCTATAACACACCATTTTTTGGGTGATCCGGATCCCGACGTCAAAAGTGCCAAAAATTTTTGTGGACGTCCGTCAATACCTTGGCTATGCATCTGGTTGGCCCTCACGGCCATTACGACCCATTTTCAAGGTCAAAATAGCCCCGAAGCGCGCATACCCCCATTTCGACGATTTTTCGTGTGCTATAGCACACCATTTTTTGGGTGATCTGTATCCCGACGTCAAAAGTGTCAAACAATTTTGTGGATGTCCGTCAAGACTTTGGCTATGCATCCGGTTGGACCTCATGGCCATTCCGACCCATTTTCAAGGTCAAAATAGCCCTGAAGCACGCATACCCCCATTTCGATGATTTTTCGTGTGCAATAGCACACCATTTTTTGGGTGATCCAAATACCGCGTCAAAAGTATCAAAAATTTTTGTGGACGTCCGTCAAGACCTTTGCTATGCATCCGGTTGGCCCTAATGGCCATTATGACCCATTTTCAAGTTCAAAATAGCCCCGAAGCGCGCATACCCCCATTTCGACGATTTTTCGTGTGCTATAGCACACCATTTTTTGGGTGATCCGGATCCCGATGTCAAAAGTGCCAAAACTTTTTGTGGACGTTCATAGGCTATGCATCAGGTTGGCCTCACGGCCATTTTGACCCATTTTCAAGGTCAAAATAGCCCCGAAGCGCGCATGCCCCCATTTTGACGATTTTTTGTGTGCTATAGCACACCATTTTTTGGGTGATCAGGATCCCGACGTCAAAAGTGCCCAAAATTTTTGTGGACGTCTGTCAAGACCTTGGCTATGCATCCGGTTGGCCCTCACGGCTATTTAGACCCATTTTCAAGGTCAAATTAGCCTCGAAGCGCGCATACCCCCATTTCGATGATTTTTGTGTGCTATAGCACACATTTTTTTTGGGTGATCCGTATCCCGACGTCAAAAGTGCCAAAAATTTTTGTGGACGTCCATCAAGACCTTGGCTATGCATCCGGTTGTCCCTCACGGCCATTCCAACCCATTTTCAAGGTCAAATTAGCTGTGAAGTGCGCATACCCCCATTTCGACGATTGTTCGTGTGCTATAGCACACCATTTTTTGGGTGATCCGGATCTCGACGTCAAAAGTGCTAAAAATAATTGTGGACGTCCGTCAAGACCTTGGCTATGCATCCGGTTGGCCCTAATGGCTATTTCGACCCATTTTCAAGGTCAAATAGCCCCAAAGCGCGCATACCCCAATTTTGATGATTTCTCGTGTGCTATAACACACCATTTTTTGGGTGATCCGGATCCCGACGTCAAAAGTGCCAAAAATTTTTGTGGACGTCCGTCAATACCTTGGCTATGCATCTGGTTGGCCCTCACGGCCATTACGACCCATTTTCAAGGTCAAAATAGCCCCGAAGCGCGCATACCCCCATTTCGACGATTTTTCGTGTGCTATAGCACACCATTTTTTGGGTGATCTGTATCCCGACGTCAAAAGTGTCAAACAATTTTGTGGATGTCCGTCAAGACTTTGGCTATGCATCCGGTTGGACCTCATGGCCATTCCGACCCATTTTCAAGGTCAAAATAGCCCTGAAGCACGCATACCCCCATTTCGATGATTTTTCGTGTGCAATAGCACACCATTTTTTGGGTGATCCAAATACCGCGTCAAAAGTATCAAAAATTTTTGTGGACGTCCGTCAAGACCTTTGCTATGCATCCGGTTGGCCCTAATGGCCATTATGACCCATTTTCAAGTTCAAAATAGCCCCGAAGCGCGCATACCCCCATTTCGATGATTTTTCGTGTGCTATAGCACACCATTTTTTGGGTGATGCGGATCCCGATGTCAAAAGTGCCAAAACTTTTTGTGGACGTTCATAGGCTATGCATCAGGTTGGCCTCACGGCCATTTTGACCCATTTTCAAGGTCAAAATAGCCCCGAAGCGCGCATGCCCCCATTTTGACGATTTTTTGTGTGCTATAGCACACCATTTTTTGGGTGATCAGGATCCCGACGTCAAAAGTGCCCAAAATTTTTGTGGATGTCTGTCAAGACCTTGGCTATGCATCCGGTTGGCCCTCACGGCTATTTAGACCCATTTTCAAGGTCAAATTAGCCTCGAAGCGCGCATACCCCCATTTCGACGATTTTTTGTGTGCTATAGCACACCATTTTTTGGGTGATCCGTATCCCGACGTCAAAAGTGCCAAAAATTTTTGTGGACGTCCATCAAGACCTTGGCTATGCATCCGGTTGTCCCTCACGGCCATTCCAACCCATTTTCAAGGTCAAATTAGCTGTGAAGCACGCATACCCCCATTTCGACGATTTTTCGTGTGCTATAGCACACCATTTTTTGGGTGATCCGAATCTCGACGTCAAAAGTACTAAAAAAAATTGTAGACGTCCGTCAAGACCTTGGCTATGCATCCGGTTGGCCCTAATGGCTATTTCGACCCATTTTCAAGGTCAAATAGCCCCAAAGCGCGCATACCCCAATTTTGATGATTTCTCGTGTGCTATAACACACCATTTTTTGGGTGATCCGGATCCCGACGTCAAAAGTGCCAAAAATTTTTGTGGACGTCCGTCAATACCTTGGCTATGCATCTGGTTGGCCCTCACGGCCATTACGACCCATTTTCAAGGTCAAAATAGCCCCGAAGCGCGTATACCCCCATTTCGACGATTTTTCGTGTGCTATAGCACACCATTTTTTGGGTGATCTGTATCCCGACGTCAAAAGTGTCAAACAATTTTGTGGATGTCCGTCAAGACTTTGGCTATGCATCCGGTTGTCCCTCACGGCCATTCCAACCCATTTTCAAGGTCAAATTAGCTGTGAAGCACGCATACCCCCATTTCGACGATTTTTCGTGTGCTATAGCACACCATTTTTTGGGTGATCCGAATCTCGACGTCAAAAGTACTAAAAAAAATTGTAGACGTCCGTCAAGACCTTGGCTATGCATCCGGTTGGCCCTAATGGCTATTTCGACCCATTTTCAAGGTCAAATAACCCCAAAGCGCGCATACCCCCATTTCGACGATTTTTCTTGTGCTATAGCACACCATTTTTTGGGTGATCCGGATCTCGACGTCAAAAGTGCCAAAAAATTTTGTGGACGTCCGTCAAGACCTTGGATATGCATCCGGTTGGCCCTCACGGCCATTCCGACCCATTTTCAAGGTCAAAATAGCCTCGAAGCGCGCATACCCCCATTTTAACGATTTTTCGTGTGCTATAGCACAACATTTTTTGGGTGATCCGGAACCCGACGTAAAAAGTGCCAAACAAAATTTATGGACGTCCGTCAAGACCTTGGCTATGCATCCCGTTGGCCCTCACGGCCATTCCGACCCAATTTCAAGGTCAAAATATCCCCGAAGCACGCATACCCCATTTCGATGATTTTTCGTGTGCTATAGCACACCATTTTTTGGGTGATCCGGATCCCGATGTCAAAACTGCCAAAACTTTTTGTGGACGTCCGTCAAGACCTTGGCTATGCATTTGGGTTGCCCTCACGGCCATTTCGACCCATTTTCAAGGTCAAAATAGCCCCAAAGCGCGCATACCCCCATTTCGACGATTTTTCGTGTGCTATAGCACACCATTTTTTGGGTGATCTGTATCCCGATGTCAAAAGTGTCAAAAAATTTTGTGGATGTTCGTCAAGACCTTGGCTATGCATCCGGTTTGCCCTCACGGCCATTCCGACCCATTTTCAAGGTCAAAATAGCCCCGAAGCACGCATACCCCCATTTCGACGATTTTTTGTGTGCCATAGCACACCATTTTTTGGGTGATCCGGATACCGCGTCAAAAGTGCCAAAAAATTTTGTGGACGTCCGTCAAGACCTAAGCTATGCATCCGGTTCGCCCTCATGGACATTCCGACCCATTTTCAAGGTCAAAACAGCCCCAAAGCGCGCATACCCCCATTTCGATGATTTTTCGTGTGCTATAACACACCATTTTTTGGGTTATCCGGATCCCGACGTCAAAAGTGCCAAAAATTTTTGTGGACGTCCGTCAAGACCTTGGCTATGCATCCGGTTGTCCCTCACGTCCATTCCGACCCATTTTTAAGGTAAAAATAGCCCCGTAGCGCGCATACCCCCATTTCGACGATTTTTCGTGTGCTATAGCACACCATTTTTTGGGTGATCCGGATCCCGACGTCAAAAGTGCCAAAAAATTTTGTGGACGTCCGTCAAGACCTTGGCTATGCATCCGGTTGGCCCTCACGGCCATTCCGACCCATTTTCAAGGTCAAAATAGCCTCGAAGCGCGCATACCCCCATTTTGACGATTTTTTGTGTGCTATAGCACACCATTTTTTGGGTGATCTAGATCCCGACGTCAAAAGTGCCAAAAATTTTTGTGGAATTCCGTCAAGACCTTGGCTCTGCATTCGGTTGGCCCTCACAGCCATTCCGACCCATTTTCAAGGTCAAAATAGCCCCGAAGCGCGCATACCCCCATTTCGACGATTTTTCGTGTGCTATAGCACACCATTTTTTGGGTGATCCGGATTCCTACGTCAAAAGTGCCAAATATTTTTGTAGACGTCCGTAAAGACCTTGGCTATGCATCCGGTTGGCCCTCACGGCCATTCCGACCCATTTTCAAGGTCAAAATAGCCCCGAAGTGCGCATACCCCCATTTCGATGATTTTTCGTGTGCTATATAGCACACCATTTTTTGGGTGATCCGGATCCCAACGTCAAAAGTGCCAAAAATTTTTGTGGACGTCCGTCAATACCTTGGCTATGCATCTGGTTGGCCCTCACGGCCTTTACGACCCATTTTCAAGGTCAAAATAGCCCATAAGCGCGCATACCTCCATTTTGATGATTTTTCGTGTGCTATGCACACCATTTTTTGGGTGATCTGTATCCCGACGTCAAAAATGTCAAACAATTTTGTGGATGTCCGTCAAGACTTTGGCTATGCATCCGGTTGGACCTCACGGCCATTTCGACCCATTTTCAAGGTCAAAATAGCCCCGAAGCTCGCATACCCCCATTTCGATGATTTTTAGTGTGCAATAGCACACCATTTTTTGGGTGATCCAAATACCGCGTCAAAAGTGCCAAAAATTTTTGTGGACGTCCGTCAAGACCTTTGCTATGCATCCGGTTGGCCCTAACAGTCATTTCGACCCATTTTCAAGGTCAAATAGCCCCGAAGCGCGCATACCCCCATTTCGACGATTTTTTGTGTGCTATAGCACACCATTTTTTGGGTGATCCGGATCCCGACGTCAAAAGTGCCAAAAATTTTGTGGACGTCCCTCAGGCCCTTGGCTATGCATTCGGTTGTCCCTCACAGCCATTCCGACCCATTTTCAAGGTCAAATTAGCCGTGAAGCGCGTATACCCCCATTTCGATGATTTTTCGTGTGCTATAGCACACCATTTTTTGGGTGATATGGATCCCGACGTCAAAAGTGCCAAATAATTTTGTGGACGTCCGTTAAGACCTTGGCTATGCATCCGGTTGGCCCTCACGGCCATTCCGACCCATTTTCAAGGTAAAAATAGCCCCGAAGCGCGCATACCCCTATTTTGACGATTGTTCGTGTGCTATAGCACACCGTTTTTTGGGTGATCCGGATCCCGACGTCAAAAGTGCCAAATATTTTTGTAGACGTCCGTCAAGACCTTGGCTATGCATCCGGTTGGCCCTCACGGCCATTTCGACCCATTTTCAAGGTCAAAATAGCCCCGAAGCGCGCATACCCCCATTTCAACGATTTCTCGTGTGCTATAGCACACCATTTTTTGGGTGATCCGGATCCCTACGTTAAAAGTGCCAAAATTTTTTGTGGACGTCCGTCAAGACCTTGGTTATGCATCCGATTGGCCCTCACGGCTATTCCGACCCATTTTCAAGGTCAAAATAGCCCCGAAGCGCACATACCCCTATTTCGATGATTTTTCGTGTGCTATATAGCACACCATTTTTTGGGTGATCCGGATCCCGAGGTCAAAAGTGCCAAACTTTTTTGTGGACCTCCGTCAAGACCTTGGATATGCATCTGATTGGCCCTCACGGCCATTCCGACCCATTTTCAAGGTCAAAATAGCCCCGAAGCGCGCATACCCTCATTTTAATGATTTTTCGTGTGCGATAGCCCAATATTTTTTGGGTGATCCGGAACCCGACGTCAAAACTGCAAAACAATTTTGTGGACGTCCGTCAAGATCTTGGCTATGCATACGGTTGGCCCTCACGGCCATTCCGACCCATTTTCAAGGTCAAAATAGCCCCGAAGCGCGCATATCCCCATTTCAATGATTTTTCGTGTCCTATAGCACACCATTTTTTGGGTGATCCGAATCCTGACGTCAAAAGTACCAAAACATTTTGTGGATGTCCGTCAAGACCTTGGCTATGCATCCGGTTGGCCCTCACAGCCATTCTGACCCATTTTCAATGTCAAAATAGCCCCGAAGCGCGCATACCCCCATTTCGATAATTTTTCGTGTGCTATAGCACACCATTTTTTGGGTGATCCGGATCCCGACATCAAAAGTGCCAAACTATTTTGTGGACGTCCTTCAAGACCTTGGCTATGCATCCGGTTGTCCCTCACGGCCATTCCGACCCATTTTCAAGGCCAAAATAACCTCGAAGCGCGCATACCCCTATTTCGACGATTTTTCGTGTGCTATAGCACACCATTTTTTGGGTGATCCGGATCCCGACGTCAAAAGTGCCAAAAAATTTTGTGGACGTCCGTCAAGACCTTGGATATGCATCCGGTTGACCCTCACGGCCATTCTGACCCATTTTTAAGGTCAAAATAGCCTCGAAGCGCGCATACCCCCATTTTAACGATTTTTTGTGTGCTATAGCACAACATTTTTTGGGTGATCCGGAACCCGACGTAAAAAGTGCCAAAAATATTTATGGACGTCTGTCAAGACCTTGGCTATGCATCCGGTTTGCCCTCACGGCCATTCCGACCCAATTTCAAGGTCAAAATAGCCTCGAAGCGCGCATACCCCATTTCGATGATTTTTCGTATGCTATAGCACACCATTTTTTGGGTTATCCGGATTCCGATGTCAAAAGTGCAAAAAAACTTTGTGGACGTCTGTCAAGACCTTGCCTATGCATCCGCTTTGCCCTCACGACCATTTCGACCTGTTTTCAAGGTCAAAATAGCCGCGAAGCGTGCATACCCTCATTTTAATGATTTTTCGTGTGCTATAGCACAATATTTTTTGGGTGATCCGGAACCCGACGTCAAAAGTGCCAAAAAATTTTATGGACGTCCGTCAAGACCTTGGCTATGCATCCGGTTGGCCCTCACGGCCATTCCTACCCATTTTCAAGGTCAAAATAGCCCCGAAGCGCGCATACCCTCATTTTAATGATTTTTCGTGTGCGATAGCCCAATATTTTTTGGGTGATCCGGAACCCGACGTCAAAACTGCAAAACAATTTTGTGGACGTCCGTCAAGATCTTGGCTATGCATACGGTTGGCCCTCACGGCCATTCCGACCCATTTTCAAGGTCAAAATAGCCCCGAAGCGCGCATATCCCCATTTCGACGATTTTTTGTGTGCTATAGCACACCATTTTTTGGGTGATCCGAATCCTGACGTCAAAAGTACCAAAACATATTGTGGATGTCCGTCAAGACCTTGGCTATGCATCCGGTTGGCCCTCACGGCCATTCTAACCCATTTTCAATGTCAAAATAGCCCCGAAGCGCGCATACCCCCATTTCGATAATTTTTCGTGTGCTATAGCACACCATTTTTTGGGTGATCCGGATCCCGACATCAAAAGTGCCAAACTATTTTGTGGACGTCCTTCAAGACCTTGGCTATGCATCCGGTTGTCCCTCACGGCCATTCCGACCCATTTTCAAGGCCAAAATAACCCCGAAGCGCGCATACCCCCATTTCGACGATTTTTCGTGTGCTATAGCACACCATTTTTTGGGTGATCCGGATCTCGACGTCAAAAGTGCCAAAAAATTTTGTGGACGTCCGTCAAGACCTTGGATATGCATCCGGTTGGCCCTCACGGCCATTCCGACCCATTTTCAAGGTCAAAATAGCCTCGATGCGCGCATACCCCCATTTTAACGATTTTTCGTGTGCTATAGCACAACATTTTTTGGGTGATCCGGAACCCGACGTAAAAAGTGCCAAACAAAATTTATGGACGTCCGTCAAGACCTTGGCTATGCATCCCGTTGGCCCTCACGGCCATTCCGACCCAATTTCAAGGTCAAAATATCCCCGAAGCACGCATACCCCATTTCGATGATTTTTCGTGTGCTATAGCACACCATTTTTTGGGTGATCAGGATTCCGACGTCAAAAGTGCAAAATAACTTTGTGGACGTCCGTCAAGACCTTGGCTATGCATCCGGTTGGTCCCCACGGCCATTTCAACCTATTTTCAAGGTCAAAATAGCCCCGAAGCGCGCATACCCCCATTTCGACGATTTTTCGTGTGCTCTATCACACCATTTTTTGGGTGATCCGGATCCCAATGACAGAAGTGCCAAATGTTTTTTGTGGAGGTCCGTCAAGACCTTGTAAATGCATCCAGTTGGCCCTCACGGCCATTTCGACCCATTTTCAAGGTCAAAATAGCCCCGAAGCACGCATGCCCCCATTTCGACAAATGTTTGTGTGCTATATGTAACATTTTGAAATACCGAAGTCATGTGATAAGACTTAAATGGTCTCCTTAGGATCTAAATCAGTGTTCCTACCCAATTAGGCATATTTAGAGTCTTTGAAGTGGTGTTTTAACCGAAACTCTTATACGTCCGGCAAATTGGGTCATAAGAGGGCTAGAGTGTCCTTTTGAGTTAACCTAGTTAAAGAGTCGGAATATGGTAAATGGTTGTTACCATAGGTGTAAAATATAGTGTGGGATGGTTTCATTCTGGAAAAGTCAGGGTACGACTCCCCGAGGACCAAACAAGGACCCTCGAGGAGGACCCTAGAAATAGCAGGGCATGACGGACCCCATGACGGGGCGTCACAGGCGCGACGAGATGTCAAGGTCTCCGTCGTGCCAGCCTTGGTGCCGTAGGACAAACCTCCGCCTGCACAAGTCTCTGACCAACGTGGCGGATGTGCACGACGGAGGGATGTCAGTCCGTCACGCCCACGATGGACCGTCGTGCCATCCTTGGTGTCTGGGGAGAAAGCCTCCGCCTGCACAAGTCTCTGACCAACGTGACGGATGTGCAGGACGGAGGGATGTCAGTTCGGCAATGACCACGACGGACCGTCATTCGGGGATCCGTCGTGGAAGGTCTGTGGCAGTTTTGGAAGTTAGTTTGAAGGTAGTTAATTAATTATTGAACTTAGGGGTAATTGGGGTTGAAGAGAGAACTAATTTAGTGACTTTAAGAACCCACTATAAATACGCCAACCCTCAATTAAGGCCTAATCATTCTCGTCAAAAACAAACTCTCTTCCTTCTCTCTAATTTCTGTCTCTCTTACTCTACTTTTCTCTCTCTATTGGCAACTCCATTGGAGATCAAC
>JABWTJ010001349.1:0-75437 GCA_016801875.1 Solanum sitiens
CGTAAGTAGATCCAAAGTTATATACAAGACTTGGCCGTTTAGGCCACAACTCCTTAAGACACAACTGAACCATGTACATACGTCTACAAAGCCTCTAAAAGATAGAAGACTAGAGTAGGTCGGGACAGACCCCGCCTTACCCTTAACTACGATACAACACCAAACGAATTTACCAAGGACTTAATAAAGCTCCGAATCAACTTGGAGCTCACCAAAAGTAGCAGAATTTTGAGTGCTTCTACTGAGGAGGTCTACTAGCTAGAGTACCTGAGCCTGCAGCATGAAATGCAGCGTCCCCAATACGGGACGTCAGTACGAAAAATGTACTGAATATGTAAGGCAAAAAGTATATGTAATACAAGGCACAAATGAAATCAAGTAGCAACATATGAGTGCATAGATTAGGAGAGAAGACCACCTTTGCTTAACTCTTGTGGAATCAAGTAAGCTACATTCTTTTCTTTACCTTCTTTGTATGTTATAATCTTTGTTGGGCATGTGATACAAGTGACCAGCTGATCAGTGGTAGAAGAGGATGACCCATGCTAGGCGTATTAACCCTTGGGATGCGGTCCTCATAATTACATAACTTGGGATCGGCCCATGCTAGGCTTTCGCCCCTGAGCTGCCACCCTTAATTAAATAGATTTCTTCACTTAGATTCTTTAATCTTTGAGATTATTTTTAATCAGTTCATAACTCTTTTGAGATGTTATTTTGGATAATCGTAACACTTTGAGATGTTGATTTGGTGGTCATAATCATCTTGGAGACATGAAATTACAAAACAGTAGTGGAATACATGAAAACAATACTTTGAGGCAGTAACAATGACATAAGGAGCTATGAAACATCAACACCTTACTTAAGACCTTAATGGCACAATTGACTTCAATTGGCTTAGGAGAAGGATTCATTAAACTTTCTTTTGCAAATACCATTTCTATAACAGCACAAGGGGAAATTACACAAGTATAGAGTAGTGAACATATAATGAAGTAGTTCTATGTACTTAGAATGGGGAAAGAAATATTGTTAGCTATTTGGAGATAGTACGCTTGCCACCATTGCTTTCTTTTCTAGAAAATAGAACTTATGAGAATCCACTTCATTGATATTAATTGCAGGGTGGCAGATTTCATGCCAAAAGGGAGTAATTAGAATCGAATAGCCTTACATTACCTTATATTTATGGACCCAATACCACTACTCACGATTCAGCCTTCCTTATTGGGTGCTATATCTACAACATAAGTCATGATTAAGCCTAACATCAGCCAGCTAATCACAAATAAGGTTCTCCAAAAACAGTAGCTAAAAATTATTTGATGGAAAATTCAGGGCCCATACAACCCTTACATTAAACACCTACATAAATGGTGAACCACCACACCCTTCCTCTACACATTAATACAACTTCAAACATCATTTCCAGAGATACCCAAACAGCCCTCAACAACAATATTTCATAAGGCAGCCACTAACAATCTCAAATCTTTCAGCATAATAGGAGATTATTGACTCAAAGATTTATCATATCCATGAATTCTTGATAAATATATACAAAATTCTCCAATCCAAACATGATCAAAGAGAGGAAAACAAATGGGTTGAAGTCTTACCTTAATTCTGGAAATTTATCCTCTAAACTTGTACTTCAAGAATTCAAACTCTCCTTCAAACTTCTTACTTGAAAATGAGACAGCACTCAAGAATCCCTAAGGTGTTTTAGGGCTGCTTATTGAAGCCAAGAGAGACCAAGAAAGAAACTTAAGAAAATCTGAAATTTTGCAAGTTCAAAATGGAGAATAAGACTTGATCCTTATCCTTTGAAAAAGGAGGTGTTATGGCCGACACTCTTGACCAATTTTGGTCCATATAATGTCAAGTAGGTGCCCCACCTGCTTGTCCTTTTAACTTGGCCCCTTTTGGACTTAATATTATTGGACCTTGGCTGTCCATTTTTCCTTTGTTCTTTTAATCAGCTTGGGACAGATTAGTGCAAGTAGGTGGTACACACTTGGCCCAATAACATGGTAAAACAAATCTTAGGAGGTCATGTACTTACTTAGTTTCACTTGGGCTTTATCCATAATGGCCAATTGGCAGATTTGGCTGTTGGGCCTTCTTTCATTCACATTTTCTTTAATAGGTTTGGGCTTCAAATGAGCCCCTAAATATAAGCCTAAATCTGGTCAATCAAACTTGGGCCCTTTAACTATAATATAGATCAAGTAGGTGATGCAACTGCTAGCTCAATTACCACCTTACTATAATTACTTAAATACTTTCCATCGGAGTTAACTTGCAATACATATGCTAAAACGTGCAAGGCATTACATCACCTTCCAAGCTAGTTTAAACCAACACTAATCATGTAAGAAACATGATCCCTCACCTACACTATAAGTATATGTCAAGTATAACATGAATAGAACTACCACATACAAAAATACAGGCCGTTACATCCTTCCCCCCTGGAACATTCGTCCTCGAATGTTAGCATGGTTGTGCGGCCTAAACAAGTTCAAGCCTAAGCTAGTACTACTATTAATCACATTGAACATATAGACTTATACTTACTTGTCAATGCCTCCACTAACATTTTGATCATTCCCACCAGTGTGGAAGAGGTGAGGATACTTCAATTTCATTGCTTCTTCTGCTTCCCATGTAACTTCTTCTACTTGTTGGTTTCTCCATAGAACATTTACAGAAGCTACTTCTTTATTTCTTAACTTCCTAACTTGTCGATCCAGAATAGCAATGGGTACTTCTTCATAAGTGAGATCTCCTGTAACCTGTACGTCTTCACCGGCAAGAAGTGTGCTGCTTTGGTAAGTCTATCAACTATTACCCATATGGAGTCAAACTTCCGGAATGAGCGAGGCAAACCAGTAACAAAATCCATGTTGATCATGTCCCATTTCCAAATTGGAAGTTCTATACGCTGCATGTAACCTCCGGGCTTTTGGTGTTCTACTTTTACCTGTTGACAGTTTGGACACTGAGCCACGAATTCTGCAATGTTCTTCTTCATGTTCCCCCACCAATACATTTCTTTCAAGTCATGATACATTTTAGTTGATTCCGGATGAACAGAGTACCTTGAATTATGTGCTTCCATCATGATCCTCTTTCTTAGTTCATCTATATTAGGTACACACAATCTGTTTTGACATCGAAGTACTCCGTCTTGCTTAAGCTCAAACGCCTTTGTCATACCATGTAGTACATTCTCTTTAAGTTGTAAAAGAATTGGATCAGTGTAAATGTCTTAAAGGTTTTATCGATTTAAAACCAATAATTTTGCAAATAATTCACTTAGATAAATTTTCACTTTCAAAAACAATCTTAAATGATTTTTGGTTTTCGTTTTTCAAACAAACTCTAAAGAGTATTTTTATCGCAATCCTTAGCCAAATAATTAGTTATTGGATAACCGTAGATTAGCGGAACATCTTAGGTGCTTTCAAAACCTTCCTAAGACGTTAATAAGAATCCCCAAACTTTTTTAAATATTTTCAATTGATTTTATCTGTTAAGTCTTTTGAAAATGAGTTTTTCTTGATTTTTCTTAAAAAATTAAGTGGCGACTCTAAAAAAGTTGAAAATTCTCGAAACCAAATATTTTTCGATAAAACAGAAATGACGACTCTGCTGGGGAATTGGAGGATTCTAACCTTAAAACTAACATTATTTGGCTATTTGTGATAAATTATTTACTTGTTTAGTTTATCTTAGTTTTTGAATTGTTGCACTTTCATGGCTTATTTTCGCCAAACGGCAAATAGTATGCATTAGGAAAATGGAAGTTACGTGGCTTTCCACGGCTTATTTCTGAAATACACAAGAGTTTCATTTGGAAGTATCAAACGAATAGTTGGAATGCGGTCATCCGACGTCGTTTGGTAGCTTCACCCCGTTGTTTGTCCGACTCGGGTAACCGTCAACTTGAAAACTCTTCTAGTAAGCCTAAGCTAGAACGAAACAAAACCAAAAATTAAGCATTAGCCTAAGTCAGCTTAATACCCAAGGTGTATTAAGTCCATTTAGTAGAAAACCGCCAAAATCGTGTCTAAGGTCTCCGACCTCACGACACATCATATTATTTGACATTTGAATGATGTACGTGTGAAAACCAATTTGGGGGTGGGAAAATCTAACTAGCTTCTGTTTTGTAGATATGGACCGATTCCCAAAATTCGACATGATCATAGAAGCTCCGCCCCAACTCAAAATATGGCATGACAATCTCGACGGGGATCATAGAAGAACCCTCAACAAATATATGGGTGCTCTGACACAATTGATCAACATAAACAATTGGCCTGAATTGGTTGAGGTCCTCACAGCTACTGGGATAACCAACGAATGGTGTTTCGATTCGGAACCGCCAAAATTACCCCAACTTTGGAGTAAATCCTAGACTGCGACATGGTAGGCACTGGGATACAAAGGAGAGCAAGAAAACAAGAAGACATCTTTATCCCTAACAAGCCTTCTGTAGAAGATATTGCGGACTGGTTCGGACTGGGAAAAGACTTTGCCTACTGTGCCAAGATTCTCATGTAGCATTCAGAGATCTTTACATCCGATTTGGACATGCAAGCTACTACGCCACTTACAACCGAGAGTTCAAGGTCTCCTACAGAGAATGGAACAAAATTCGTCCTCTAGCATTTGCTGTAGCATTGTTAGGAACGATGGTCTTTCCACGTGGTCCAAGTTTGAGCATAAATACCCGAGTTATAACACTTGCGCGTACTTTGTTCAAAGGGTATACGAACCAAGGAACAACCAAGTACTACCCTATAGCTCCGGTCATCTTGTCTGATATGTATTGAGCCTTAGGAAAATGCAAAGAAAGGCATCGATACTCCAAGGATGCAACCTACTCCTTCAGTGATGGATTCTCATCCACATGGCAAAGGGTGCTGGGACTTAGGAGTTGCACACTCTCGATAACAAGAACACCCTCAAAGATTTGAATGACATGCTGTACTGGCGGAATATGGGCAATCGGAGAACAAGGGGAAGATGGGCTCATATTTTCTCTGAATTGAGAGAAGAAGATCTCCAATGGATGCTTGACCGCTTCATCTCCAAAAAAGTCATTGTAGAGAGCCGCAGACAAATTGTGTTTCCTCTGCCAGGTATATGGGGAATTCGCCCTTACGCACCCTTTCGAGTCTTACGACAGTTTGGGAGGAGACAAACTGTACCTAAAGAGGCGTACTATGGCATTTATGTATACGATATCGGGGACGATAGGGTTCATGACGCAACTGAATTGTTCAGAGAATGGAAAGGTGCCAAGTGGATGGATAAACTACCATCGCTCCATACCAATTCAATGCTGGGTACGATGAGGGTTACAAAAAATGGTTGAAAAAAGACATAAAAAATATCTCCTCCCCAACCCCGCGCAGCTTTCGCAGCATGACAGACAAAGAAGCCAAGGCAGTGGCCGAGCTGCAAGAGGTAAAGAAAGAGGCCCAAGAAATGTACGCTAAATTTGTCGAGAACCAAGACACTCTTGAGAGGACGACGCAAGAGGTGAAAAGACTAAGGCGTAGTTATGATGATTTCGATACTTGGGTCGAGGAGAAAATTGAGAGAATGCGATACGAAAGCTTGGAAGACAAGGAACGCCTGGGTGAAGAATTTTTGTTGATGCTAAGATACATGTTTCAGCAATACAAGACTCAGGGAGACGGCAACGGAGCAGGACCATCAGGCACAACATAGTGGATTTCGCCCCTGTGTGGGTTTTTTATATGTATTTATGTTGTTTTTAGCCCCTGCGTGGGCCTGCCTTTATCGCACTTTCAAATGGCCCCCGCGTGGGTCTGTCTTTAATGTTTTGTCCTTTATTTTTCCCCTTTGTGAACATTATTATTCGTTTGTGAAATTTATTTTGGGGGGAATTGTTTATTTAGTTCAAATTCACGCGTATATCTTTCAAATGCGCTAGGCCTACCCTTGGCACAAAAGGGTCCCCCTATATATTTTAGGACGCGATGTATATGCTATTAACTGCTTGTGTGTTATGTTGCTGTGAATGAGGATATCAGAAACCCACACTTTTTCAGAAATTTTTCAAAAAAAAGAGTATATACAAACAAATCACTATTATAAATGTCCGACCAAAATTTCCCGAGTCTTAAGTTTCTCAATCAAAAGACACCTCTCGTACCCCAAATCCTAAAACGTTACTTTATTGCCTCAGAAAAAGCAAATCACTGCTATGGGAAAGGGTAAGAGTATCAAGAGAGAGCTTACATGAGAATATTTACAGAGGAAGATAGAACATATCACGCGTGAAATCCAGGAGGTTAGATAAGAAGGACTTAGAGTCGAAGTTTCCACATCAGTCTACAGAGCTGCAACTGTGACGCTGGATGAGGATCTGACATCAAAGATGAAGAGGAAGCAAGACGTTGAGATGGATACAGAGGACTTGAGTGAGAAATTAGACATGCTTCGGCAGAAGGTGCAAGAAAGGGAAGCGAGAGAGGCGAGGATAGAGTCAGAAACTGCCATTCTGTTAGCCAGAAATACAGCACTGGATGAGGGGCTGACAGCGGAAATGGCGGAGTTCATCGCTATGAAGGAAAGAATGTCTGCATTAAGGAAGAAGAACAAGGCGTTCCACCATAACATGATAGACAAACTTCAGAAAATGCGCAGGAAATACTCTATCCGCGAGCAAGAGGCTAGTGGTAGCCCCGATGACACTCATCCTGGAGCAATTGGCGAAGACGCTGACGAGGAAATTGTCTACAAGCCTCCATTTCTAGGCCGTCTGAGAGAAGGAGACAGATGGATTACTCTTCCGGCCTACGAGCCGACACACCGTGTGGGAGCGAGCGTCCTGACTTGCGCTTTTTTGTATGAGCATCTTGGATGGGCACCTGAGGAAGGGTCATTTTCATTTATTGAGCAAGGAAGCTATTCGAAAGTGTGTGCCTTCCACCCAAATCACCGAGGACACACTATAGAGGAATGTGTACGACTCAAAATGAGGATTTGCCGCCAGATCGACATTGGCGATATCCCGCGCATGTGGGGTAATAATACCGTTCTCACTTATGATCCGTCAAAGCCAATTGAGCACACTCAGTTTGTTTGTCACTACTTCACCCCGTTCAAGAAATCTATGTTGCATATCTACATAGAATTGGTTAAGTGTCACGACCGGGATCTAGACCCCGCGACCGGCGTCGTTGACCTCTCAGAGGTCGCAGACAAGCCTACTTACATCATTCTTACTTCATCTAGGTTAATTTTAGTGGAAAATTTGAAAATTTTTGTTTCTTAACATACTTGTTAAACATTCATATCATTTCATAATTGTTCACCATCAACCATCTAACATTAAGAAATAATCAACTAAAAGAAATAGTCCAATAAGTATTAAGTGTATAATTGCCAAAATGGCACCAATACAAAGTCTGAATAAAAACAGAAAAGAAACGCTAGTGGAACATGCTCCACTAGCTCAACTCTAAAACTAAGCTAGAATATAAAACAGTAGCATCCTCGAAAGCATGAGGACCTACCAACTCTGGATGAATGCTGGACTTCCGTATAACTGCAACAATGATCCAGTAGCTCTATCGTCCACCTGTGCCTGCACCTAAAACAGTATAGTTGTATAGGGTTAGTACACACTTGTACTAAGTATGGGTATATGCAAGCACACACCAAGGACATGTATGAGAAAGAACAGCTCTTTCCTAACAACATGATTTTTGGAAGTCAAGTCAGTGGACTTGCCAAATTGGGATTAGGAAAGTCATGCCATGAGAGTAACATGCATCATCATACTTATCATATTGCACACAGCACATAACATCATACGTATATCACATATCATAACACGTAACATATAACACATAGCTTCTTTCATATTATTCATTCATATGCCATGAGACCTTGGAATTATGGACTTGACATTAAGACTTTCAAAAATGAGGGCTCAACATATGGGACCTCAACTAGGGAGTCTTCATTAGCAAACACAGAGTCTGCTTCATTCATTTATACGTACTTTATTTCATTTCGTTTATATGCTAGTGTGAACACCAGCTATACCTAGGGTGTAGTTTAATACTTTCATCGGGTTTGTTGTGCAATGATCAAGAATAACCTAATGTCATTACCTGAGTCTAGCTCACCTCTTGATTATCCTATTCTAACACCTTTGGTATCATTTCATTATGTGCTTCATTTGAGGCTTGCCTCATTCATTCATTGGGAACTTTAACTTTAACCGACATAAATCATATGAGCATAATGAAATCCAGTGTCTCTCCCACACCGAAAAGAGGTGGAATCACCAGCCAAGGTGACCCAAAAACATGCTAGCGTACATGGGAATTTAACCCCGCCAGATCTCTATATTGGCAGGAAGACTAGGAGATATAAGGAGACCCATACTCGGTAAGCCGGACAGTCTCATCTCATGAGAGTTACGTGAACCTCCGGCCTTCCCGAAAGAAGGCATCACCGCTCATAGCTTGCCTATCGATGCTCAGTATAAAGTTCCATTTCATTCAACTCATACGTCATGGAAGCTGACTTCTAGTATGAGGACATCATAGCTCATTAGATGATTTCTCATCTCATCATTAGTGTTAAGTGTATTAATCTCAATACTTTCATTAGAGTGTTCATAGAGACTGGTCTCTTCATTATCTTACACTCTCATAGGTGAGTACATTTTGGTAACATTTACTTAGGCTCATTTAAGATTACTCTCATCATTTGCATTAGCCTCATATCATGTTGTCACCACATTCATTGTCATTAGCACATTTACTCTTCATAATTACTCACCTCATTTTACGTGAATGTTCATTTCATCATATGCCAACATACTTGGCCATTGGTGTGTTTCATACTCTTACTTAACCCTTCTAAGGTTTCGTCATTTCATTACATATACCTTAGGTTCACTTCTTTAAAACGTATGCTAGACTTATGAGTCTATACACACAAGCTATGAGGCTTCATTCATAATTCGTTAAGTGATTCATATATTCCTAAGATTATGTAGTACAAGACTTATGTATCTTATATATATGCCAAGATCTTGATTTTGATCTATGTAGGTGGCATTATTCTTGGATTATTTGTTCACGTATGACTTATGTATCAATACGGAAGATTGGGCAAGGAAACCCAAGTTTGAATCACTTGAATATCATTTATATTTTTCATTGATTTTATTTCTAATATTCATAACATTAGAACTCTAAATTAAATCCCAACATTAACGTCGTATCATTAATTTTCTACTTAGTTTTTCTCTTAGGTTGGCTGAAGGGTTGTGGGTTCGAACCCCTACAACCCCTTTTTATTTTTCCTTAAATTTTCCTTGTCCTAATTTGCCTAAACCAAGAGGTTGTGGGATCAAATCCCCACAGCCTCTTGTATTTTCCTTAAATTTTCGCTGGGATAGGTAGGTTGTGGGTTCGAACCCCCACAGACTCCTATATGTTTTTATTTAATTTTCGCTAAGGTCTTGGGAGGTTGTGGGTTCGAACCCCCACAGCCTCCTAACTTTATTTTTTATTTAATTTCGGCGAGTGGCAGTGAGGTTGTGGGATCGAACCCCCACAGCCTCCTAAATTTATTGCTTTAGTTAATTTCGCCTTATTCTTTTTCAGCCTTGAGGTCGTGTGTTCGATTCCCACGCCTCACGTTTTCTTTTCTTTATTTTCTCCCCTTTCGCGCGTGCCTGGAGCTCGTGGGTTCGAATCCCACGCCTCCCATTTATTTGTTTAATTATTTTTCTCCTCTTTCTCCTCCAGTTTGTTAGTTCAATTCCCCCAGCCCCCTCTTTCTTTTACCTTGTCGCGAAATCCAGTAGCCAAGGATCGATTCCCCCCAGCCCCATTTTCTTTTTCTTTGTCGCGAAACCAGTAGCTAAGGGGTTAGATTCCCCTTAGCCCCTTCACGTTTTTTTTCTTTTTCAGCCCCCTTAACATGTGAGGTCTTGGGTTCAATTCCCATTGATCTCACTTATTTTATTTTCCCTTTAGAAACCCAGATTTTAACCTCGTTGTAGAGTGCACAAATCTGGAAATTTATTCATAGTTTTTACCTTCCTTAGATCAACTTTTCATATTGGTTTCGTAGGGCATTTCACCATACATTTAGTATCTAATTTAGGTGTAGTTTAGGGGTTACATTTAGTCAAGCGTTTTTACTCAAAATTTGTAACTTCACACACCATATGAACATCACGTTATGCACAACTTTAACACATGAAATACAAGAAATACATGCATTTACATTTCTCCAAAAATAGTGGCTAAAACATCACTGTCCAATGCGCGCACACACACCTTTTTTTTTCCTTTTTTGATCACACCTTGATTGTCATCTTCGTGATTTCACGCACATACACATATTCATTTTCAATACAAAAACATCATACATGCCTAAATCTACCAGCACAAAATACCCAACCTACGAAATCATTTGGGAGCTAGTGACAAGGACATGCAATGGGGAACAACCTTAGTTTTGGAGTGAATATCTTGAATCGTAAGGGGCCTCTTGGGAAATAGACCAAGAGAGAAGAAACCCATACCTTAATTTGCTTGTTCAAACGTGAATTTGCTGCCCAAAACCTTCTCCAAAATCAGCCCCAAACCTCCTCAATGTACACACCACTCGACGAACAACCTCTCTTTGCCTTGACGTTTTTGATTACTTTGCTTTTCTTAAAAATTTTCGTGTATTCTTCAAGTGTGAAGAACTTTTGTTATATTTTCAGTTCCTCAATGATATTTGGCAGAGACCAAAACGTGAGAGAGAGTTTCTTTGAGCGTGAAGAGTGATGAACGTGAGAGAGTGAAACGTGTGTGTAGTTGTTTAGGATTAGAGGATGACTTTAGTCAATGTAGGACTCTCCTTAACAACCAAAAATCTGATTTATTTCAACTAATACGTGAAAGGACCATTTTGCCCTTAATGAATTAGATTTTAATTGATGATTAAATCATCAATTCATCGCTTCAAGTGGGGCTCGAACCTGAGTGACACCCCATTTGCGAAAATGGGTCACTTCGGGTCGCCCCAACCTGAATTGCTCTTTTTAATTAAATTAATTAATTCCTCAGTGTAATTACAATATTACCCTTGGCTTGGAAAAGACCATTTTACCTCTGGACCCTCAAAACTTAAAATTTCTTCTTTTAAGTCCGGTAAAGACTCTTTCGTTTAAATCTTTGTTTTCGAGAGCCTTACTTGGTTGGTTCCAACCTTTCCAAGCTCAACTAACTTCCCAAGTTAGTTGGCTTGGTCGTAGTAAGGGTTCTGTAGTCTGGTTCTACGCGTATAAAACAGTGGGAACCTCGGTCTAATCGCAAGCATTCTTGACACCTTAAGTATTTATCTTATTCATTTTTAGGGTTGTTACATTAAGAATGGGGTCTTAGCCTCCCTTCGCGATGATGACAGAGGTCTCGATCCCGTTGGGGGGGGGGGGGAAGTCTTCAAACCTTGCGCTTATCATGATGCCATAGATCATAGCCTTTCAAGATGTCTTGGATTTCGCTACGACCTCGAATCCCTCGTCAACCTGTGAAAGATTCGAGTCGAGTTTGTTCCTCGTGACTGATGTAGTATACGAGAAGAAAATGACCGAGATATAGTCGTTATTTTATCCTTAAAGCTTTGTCGTCTTTCAATTTCCGTTGTAACCATCCTAAAGGAATGAATGAAAAATCAATGTTTTATTTACTACTCGAACTACGTTGGGCCTGACTTCTCCTTGTGAGATACGTAGGCAGCCTTTCAAGGCCCAGCCTCTATCTTTGAAAATTTTCATTCTCCCCCCCCCCCCTTCATGTTACAAGGAAATGTGAAGATAAGATCAACGAACGTCGAAGATTAGTTGCAGAAGACCATAGCTCAACGTTATTTAGCCTTTCTGAGACAGTGTCAAATTAAAAAAAAAGCAAACTCCTGCTTGTTAAAAAATCTGTTTTTGTCCTTACTCGTGGGTTGAAGATATTCCTCAAACATAGCAACTTGTGTGTTTATCTACTCTATGTGTGATATTATGCGTTTTTTATTCTGAATCCAAACTGACAAATCTGCCTTTGAGTTGTTTTCCTCCTCAGGTATTTTGAACTGATCTGTGTTGATTAAGCTGGCAGATCATCCTTACTTCACCAGATCAAAAGGTCCCGCAAATTCCTTCCAAGGGAAAAATTCTGACAAAGGAAAGACGATTATGGGAGATAATAGCGAGGAAGTAGGTCTTACTGATGTTGTGGTGGCTCAACCCACCAAAGCGGACCAAAACGAGTTGATTCTGCAGTTGATGCAGCAAATTGCAGAAATGAGAATGGAAATGCAAAGGAGACAGGATCTGCCTCCGCCGGGTTTTGCTGTTAATGCTACAGAGGGAAGTCCTCCTATCTACTTTCCTTCCTCAAATGTGGATCCAGCTCAAGGCGTGCCGCTCGCTCAGAATCCCCCTGCTATAGACCCAACTACCCAAAATCCGCAGTATGCTTCAGCCTCTTATCAAACTCCACCACCTCCTCAGAATAACCACCCCCAAATGCCCTCTCATCTTCAAAATACCCAACCTCAATCCGCTCCACCACCACAAAACCAAAGTCAAAATCCAAATCAGAACGCTTTTAACCCCCAAACATCCCACCGCCACTTGAATCAGAACACCAATCCTCAGACTTACCCCCAGAATTACAAAATCACTCAAAACGCCCAGAGTCCTTCCATAGCTCCACCCTTACCCAAAAGAACCACTTTCCAAATCCCTGTCCATGCTGAGCACGACGTGCACGGTTCTGATTTGGACTACTATGAGGAACAGGAAAGAGAGTGGAGGGCGAAGGAAGAAGCAAAAGTAGACATAAAAGAGGAGATCAAGAAGGCTATGAAAGAGCTGCAACGTGCCCCTGACACCGTCAGACTTAACTATGAAGATTTGTGCATTCACCCGAGTATGGACCTTCCAGAAGGGTTCAAGATCCCAAAGTTTGACACCTTCGGAGGAGTAGGCAACCCTATGGCACATCTGAGAGCCTACTGTGACCAGCTCATGGGAATTGGAAGGGAAGAAGCTTTATTGATGCGGCTTTTCAGCCGAAGCCTGTGCGGAGAAGCTCTTGAGTGGTTCACCTCTCACGAAACCCGACAATGGCCCAGATGGAATGCTCTGGCAAAGGAAATTATTGAGCGATTCACTTATAATGTAGAAATCCTTCCTGATCGTTACTCTTTGGAGAAAATGAAGCAAAAATCAACCGAAAGCTACAGAGAATTCGCTTACAGGTGGAGAAAAGAAGCGGCGAGGGTGAGGCCACCCATGTCTGAAAAAGAAATCATTGAAGTGTTCGTGCGGGTGCCAGAACCCGAATATTATGACATAATTATGTTGCTCGTCGGAGCAAAGTTTGCTGAAATAGTGAAGATTGGTGAAACCATTGAAGACGGTTTCAAAACAGGGAAGATAGACCATGTGGCCGCATCACCCGGATCTTCAGGTTGTTAAAGAAGAAGAGAGAAGAAATTGCCGCTGTTTCATATGAGGGAAAGAAAACCACTAGAAGCTCGTCATATTCCCGAGGTCGTTCTCGACCTTCCCAAAATTCCTCCCAAGCTCGCTACACGCAAGCTAGTCATCCCAATAATCCTCCATTTTATCAAAATACTACCCCCATTAATCCGAATGTCCAAGCTCCACTATACCAAAGTCCACCCCCAAATTACCAAAATCCATCTCCTGTTTACCCAAATCACCCTCCACTCTACCAAACTCCATCGCCTCATTATCTTTGTGTCGCTCCCAGCGTGCTAACGTGCAGTCGAGCTACAGATCACCCCTTCCTGTTTATCAAGTTCAAGCTCCACTATACCAGAATTCCCCTCCAAATTACCAAGCTCCATTGCCAAACTACTAAACAAATCCATATCCCAGAAATCAAGCTCCACGTCCAAACAACCGAGGTTATCAATAGATGCCTCTCCTACAAGAAAGTTATGATCCCCCTCGACCTCGGTTTGAGAAGAAACCTGCAAGGAATTTCACCACGCTCGCGGAAAGTCGAATAAAGTTGTACGAGCGACTGGCTGCGGCTGGATATATCCACCCTACGGGGCCCAAACCCGTGGATGTCAATTCAAAATTCTAAAGACCTGACCAGAGATGTGCTTATCATTCCAACAGTGTTGGGCATGATACCGAGGATTGTATCAACCTCAAGCACAAGATTCAGGATTTAATTGACCAAGATGTGGTCTCTCTCCAACTAGCTGCACCTAACGTCAACACCAACCCTTTGCCGAATCATGGAGGCGGCAACATTAATATGATAGAGATTGATGACGACTGGCATGTGACAAAGGTGATTACTCCAATCGTTCACGACGAGTTGGAAAAGGCTGTAGCTTCCTTGAGCGTCAAAGAGAAGAAAGAGTTCGTTATTTTGACACCCGCAAAGGTTATTGCCTTGGTGCAATCAAAGACTCTGATCAAGCCAAATTTTGTGATTGAAACTGCTGCTGCACAAGGTATGACCCAATTTCGAAGATGTTATACTCCTGAGGAGCTTGCTCTCGGAGGTCAAAAGAAGGATCAGGCTAAAAGGCCGATAAGCGAAGGCGAAGCAGAGGAGTTTTGGAGAAGAATGCAGCCGAAAGATTATTCTATTGTTAAGCATTTGGAAAAGACTCCAGCCCAGATTTCTGTATGGGCCTTGTTGATGAGCTCACAGTTGCACAGGCAGGCATTGATGAAGGCTCTTGATGATACGTACGTGCCCGTGGGTACAAGTAGCAATAATGTGGCCGCTATGATCAACCAAGTCATCCGAGGGCACCGGATTAGCTTTTGCGATGATGAGTTGCCTTTCGAAGGGAAGTCGCACAACAAGGCGTTGCACATCACTGTAGTCTGTCGTGGAAAGGTCATAAATTGCGTCTTGGTAGATAATGGGTCTGGTTTGAATATTTGTCCATTGTCAACATTGAATCAGTTACGTTTTGACTTGGGAAAGTTGGAGCAAAACCAAGTCAACGTGAGAGCCTTTGATGGGGTCCAAAGAGACACTTTGGGAGTGGTGAATCTGGTTATCCAAATGGGTCTGGCCAAGTTTAGCACTCAGTTTCAAGTCTTGGACATCGACACCAGCTATAACCTTCTTCTGGGAAGGCCTTTTATTCATATGGATGGAGCTGTGCCTTCTACTCTGCATCAGATGATGAAACTCATTTGGAAGAACGAAGAGCTAGTCATTCATGGCGAAGGTAGTCACTCCGGCAGACAGGCGCCAATTATCGATAAAGTATCTCGTGGTATCGATTTTTATACAGTGGAGCTGGTAAATGCCACCGGTGAGGACTTGGCCCCACATCCTCCTATGCCCGACGTGTACAAGATGATAGCCACTGTGATGCTGCAGAATGGTTTTGAACCAGGTTTCGGATTGGGAAGAAATTTCCAAGGAATTATTGAGCCTATTCCAGTCCCTGTCAAAAGAGCTAGATATGGTTTGGGGTACATCCCCACAGATGATGATATGAAGGCGAAGAAGAAGAATGATCAAGCTTTGGCTAAGCCGATCCCTCATTTATATCAATTATTCCCGATCCAAGAGTATGCCGAGTGTGACGACGTGGGGGAAGGAATCTGCGGCCTTTTCGAGGATATCGATGCTGTTATTGAAGAAGAGGTCGAGCTAGCTGGTATCCGTGATGCTGAGCCTGGGGAGATGCTACAGAATTGGACCTCCACGCCGATCCTGATTCCCCAAACTCCTTGGTAGAAGAGCATCATTTCATGCATATTTAAATTGGTGGTAGCCCGGAAGAGGCCCGAGACCCACTATTTTGCATTTTTCTTAATTGCGAGCATTTTTAAATTCCCCGTGATGTTTGAAAAAAGGCATGTCCCTTTGCCGTAGCCAAAGTTTGCATTATTTCCCATTTTGAATGAAAGCCTCTTTTACTTAAATTTGGTTTATTTACTTATTTGCTATATTTTTATTTGTCTAACTTTGTCTATTTATGGTTTCTGTAATATAAGTTTTAAACCTGCCAATGTCGTGTCATGTCATGAGCTGAACGAACAAAGTGAGGCAGGTGATGACGAGGTTGATGAATACGAAGAGGAAAATGAGGTACCAGAGTATGTTGCTGAAGAGTTTCTGCAGTTTGAAAATCAGCACAAGCCGAATTTAGAGGAAACTGAGACTGTAAATCTGGGAGACCAAGAATGCGTTAAAGAGGTCAAAATCAGCGTTCACTTGAATAAAACTCAGAAGAAGGATCTAATACACTTACTCACTGAGTACGTTGATGTGTTTGTCTGGGAAGTCAGCAACATGCTAGGGCTGAGTACCGATGTTGTGTCTCACAAATTGCCGATTAATCCAGGGTTCAGTCCAGTGAAGCAAAAAACTAGAAAATTCAAGCCTGAGTTGAGTTTAAAGATTAAAGAAGAAATTACCAAGCAGATAGAGTCTCAATTGGTGGAAGTGACACAATACCCGACTTGGTTGGCAAATGTTGTTCCGGTAGCCAAAAAAGATGGGAAAATCAGAATCTGTGTCGACTACAGAGATCTTAACAAAGCTAGCCCTAAGGATAATTTTCCGTTGCCAAATATTCACATTTTGATCGATAACTGTGCTAAGCATGAAACGCAGTCATTTGTGGATTGTTACGCAGGTTATCGTTAGATTCTGATGGATGAGGAAGATGCAGAAAAGACAGCTTTTTTTACACCTTGGGGTATATATCATCACAGGGTGATGCCATTTGGCCTCAAGAATGCTGGTGCTACCTATATGAGGGCTATGACGATCATATTTCATGATATGATTCATAAGGAGATTGAGGTATATGTGGATGACGTCATAATCAAGTCCCGCGAGAGTTCGGACCACTTGATGCATCTGAGGAAATTCTTTGATAGTTTGCGTCACTACAATTTAAAGTTAAATCCCGCTAAGTGTGCTTTTAGAGTTCCAGCCGGCAAGTTGTTGGGGTTTATAGTCAGCAGAAGGGGTATTGAGCTCGATCCTTCTAAGATTAAAGCAATTCAAGAGTTACCTCCGCCAAATACGAGAAAAGAGGTGATGAGTTTCTTAGGAAGGTTGAATTACATCAGTCGATTCATAGCTCAATCAACCGTGGTGTGTGAGCCTATCTTCAAGCTGTTGAAAAAAGACGCTCTGACAAAGTGGACTGAAGAGTGTCAGATTACTTTTGATACTATCAAGAACTATTTGTCAAATCCACCGGTATTGGTTCCTCCGCGAGAAGGGAGTCCATTATTGTTGTATTTGTCCGTCTCAGATAGTGCATTCGGATGCGTACTCGGTCAACACGACGAGATAGGAAAGAAGGAAAGAGCTATCTATTACATAAGCAAGAAGTTTACTCCATATGAGTCTCGTTACACTCTATTGGAGAGAACATGTTGTGCTTTGACTTGGCTTGCTTAGAAGTTGAGGCATTATTTGTCTTCCTACACTATATCTCATTTCCAGAATGGACCCGTTGAAGTATATTTTCCAGAAGGCGATGCCAACAGGAAAGTTAGCTAAATGGTAAATGTTGTTGAGTGAATTTGATATTGTTTATGTGACTCAGAAGACAATAAAGGCACAGGCCTTGGCTGATCATCTTGCAGAAAATCCTGTTGATGAAGGGTATGAGCCGCTTAAGACTTATTTTCACGATGAAGAAGTGTCATTTGTGGGTGAAGATATTTCTGAAGCATATCCCGGTTGGAGATTATTCTTTGATGGAGCGGCAAATCACCAAGCTAAAGGTATCGGAGCGGTCTTAGTGTCAGAATCTGGTCAGCACTATCCCATGGCAGCTAAGCTCCGATTTAATTGCACGAACAACATGGACGAATATGAAGCTTGTATTCTTGGTTTGAAAATGGCCATCGACATAAGTGTCCATGAGTTGTTGGTTATTGGAGACTCAGATTTGTTGATTCATCAGGTTCAAGAAGAGTGGGCCGTGAAGAACCCAAAGATCATACCTTATGTACAATATGTACAGAAGTTGTGCAAAAGATTCCGTAAGATCAAGTTTAGACATACTCCCAGAATACAAAACGAGTTGGCCGATGCTCTTGCCACCATTGCATCAATGATCAAACACCCAGATACTGATTATATTAATCCCCTGGATATACAGCTGAAAGAAAATCCAGTCCATTGTTCACATATTGAAGCAGAACCAGACGGTTTGTCATTGTATTTCGATATAAAGAAGTATTTAGAGTCCAAAAGTTATCCTGAAGATGCAACATCCAACCAAAAGAAGTCGATACGCCGTATGGCTCTGAATTTCTTTCTAAGTGGAGAAATCCTTTATAGGAGAACTCCTTGGATCTTCTCAGATGTGTTGATGCCGTTGAAGCTGCAAAACTTATTGAACAGATACACGCTAGAGTTTGTGGCACGCACATGAATGGGCTCACTTTGGCAAGGAAGATCCTTCGAGCCGGTTATTTCTGGATGACTGTGGAGAATGATTGTTGCAAGTTTGTGCAGAAGTGTCATAAATGTCAAGTGCACGGTAATTTAATCCGAGTGCCGCCTCACGAACTTAATGCTATGAGTTCACCTTGGCCGTTTGTAGCTTGGGGCATGGATGTCATCGGTCCGATAGAGCCAGCCGCTTCTAATGGACACAGATTTATTTTGGTTGCCATCAATTACTTCACCAAGTGGGTGGAAGCAGCTTCTTACAAGTCGGTAACCAAGAAAGTTGTAGCTGATTTTGTTCTTAACAATTTGATATGCAGGTTTGGAGTACCAGAATCCGTTATTACTAACAACGGTGCAAATCTCAACAGTCACTTGATGAGAGATATATATGAGCAGTTTAAGATTAATCACCGAAACTCAACCGCTTATCGTCCTCAAATGAATGGAGTTGTAGAGGCCGCCAATAAGAATATCAAGAAGATTCTAAAAATGATTGACAATCACCGAGGTTGGCACGAGATGTTGCCATATGCTTTATTGGATTATCGAACGACTGTCAGAACGTCGACTGGAGCTACTCCATACTTGCTAGTATATGGAACAGAAGCAGTCATACCTGCTGAAGTTGAAATACCGTCTTTGAGAATCATCCAAGAAGCTGAGTTGAGTAACGCTGAATGGGTTAGCAAGAGAATCGACCAGTTAACTTTGATTGACGAGAAGAGAATGGTTGCCGTTTGTCACGGTCAACTATATCGACAGAGAATGATTCGTGCTTTCCACAAGAGAGTCAGAGCCAGAGTTTTCGACATCGGTCAATTGGTCCTTAAGCGCATTTTTCTTCATCAAGATGAGTACAAAGGAAAATTCGCACCAAATTGGCAAGGACCCTACATGGTTCGTAAAGTATTATCTGGAGGTGCTTTGGTCCTGTCAGAGATGGATGGCACCGCATGGCCGAAACCAATCAACTCAGATACTGTCAAGAGATACTACGTGTGAAGTTTCAGTTTGTATTTCTGTCATTTACTGGTATTTGTTCTATTTTGCTTGTATTTGCTTTGTTTAAATTTTATTCCTCTTGTAATGAACTACGTCTGACCTAAATTCTCAAGAATAAGATACGTAGGTGGCCTATGTCGGCCTCGGTCATCCCGTTTATCCCTTTAATTATTTCTTTATATTTGACTACGTTCGACCTGAATTCTTAAGAATGAGATACGTAGGCGGCCTGTGTCAGCCTCGGTCAGTTTATTTGTAAGCTTTTTATTTTGTTAATCCTTGAGGGGGAACTAAGTTTGACCTGATTCCTGCCTCAACGGGATACGTAGGCACCACGAGGGTTCGGTCATATTTCTCGTAAGATTTCTATTCTTCTTTGCAATAGAAACTGGGACAGAATTTTTGAGAGGGACTCAAAAATTCTCAAGAAGATGATTTTTCCTCAATAAGTTAAGACCGAAAATATTTCAAGATTTGCAACTGGGACAGAATTTTTGGGAGGATCTCAAAAATTCTGCGATTCGCTCAGCGACAGTTGAAAGATAAGCCGATACAGTTAACTGGGACAGAAATTTTGAGGATGGCCTCAAAATTTCAAACATGTCAACAGTCTGGAGTGATTTTGAATACTCCCCAGCGAATAAACCTCCGATCACCCAAACTCAAAGAAGTTTGCTAAGCGTGACATGACATGACATTTGGCAGTGACCCTTTTCAAAATTTTACTTCTCGAAAATTTATTTTTCTAAAAACTTTCCTTTTACGATTCGTTTGTTTTGGCATGAAATATTTGTCTTATCTATCAAGAGTTGGGAGATCAGGAAGATAAATCGAAGATAGCAGGACGATGAGCAGACAACTGAAGAAATCGACACAGATCAGTCCGTTTTAAAACTAACAATTTTTCTATGGATGTAGGTCTATAGCCTTGATTTGATATCAGCTAATTTATTCCGATCGATGAATATGGAGGAGTCGAGGGAGGAGAAATCTCTCCCAAATTAACGGTGTTCCTGTAGACGCAAGAAATATTTTATTGCTTATACCAGAGACTTGGGAATATGATTTGTTTATTTCAGTCAATTTCCAACAACATGAAGTCTATGAAGAATGTCCAGCTAGATTCGAAGGTGAATCAAGCGAGGAAGAGTTTATGGTTTTCGTAAAGGTCGTCATTTGCATCATAATGTCAGATATGATATTATACATTACCCGGAGGGACGATATACAATCTGGAAGTCATTTTACCGTCAATTGAGACAATATGATTATCCAGAAGGCACCCAGAAGATCGCTATGGTGCTTGATTTAAGCACTATCTTCATTTGGTACCAAGGATGACATCAAGAGTTAATATCCATGCATCGCGAGTCAATATTCATGCATCGCGGAAGATCATGCATTGCGAGTCAATATTCATGCTTCACGGAAGATCATGCATCGCAATTCAATATTCATGCATCGCGGAAGATCATGCATCGCGAGTCAATATTCATGCATCGCAGAAATTCATATATCGCAAGAAGATTTCATACCTTGCTGAATTTATGCATCGTGAGAAGATTCCATCCCTCGCAAAATTTATGCATCGCGAGAAGATTTCATCCCTCGCAAAAAGTTTATACATCGCAAGAAGATTTCATACCTTGCGGAATTTATGCATCGCGAGAAGACTCCATCCCTCGCAGAAATTTATACATCACAAGAAGATTTCATACCTTGCGGAATTTATGCATCGCGAGAAGATTTCATCCCTCGCAAAAGGTGTATACATCTCAAGAAGGTTTCATACCTTGCGGAATTTATGCATCGCGAGAAGATTTCATCCCTCGCAAGAATTTATGCATCGCGAGAAGATTCCATCCCTCGCAAAAGTTTATACATCGCAAGAAGATTTCATACCTTGATGAATTTATACATCGCGAGAAGATTTCTTCCCTCGCAAAAGTTTATATATCGCAAGAAGATTTCATACCTTGCGGAATTTATGCATCGCGAGAAGATCCCATCCCTCGTAAAATTTACACATCGCGGGAAGTTTTTCATACCCCGCAAGTAATCATGCACTACCAGAGTAGAATTCGTGCATTTCAAGAAGAATATTCACTTATTGGCATCAACTGCACTCTTTTATTCATGATAAGAGTAAACAACATGAAGAGTACATCGATATCAAGAGAAGCATCAACACTGCATCATCTTTCATTTATGTTGACATCAGCATGAAGAGTACATTGACATCAAAAGAAATATCAGCATTGCATCAGCATTTATTTATTTTGACATCAAGTGAAGAGTACATTGGAGATTACATTGCAAAGAGAAGATATAAGATTTATTTTCTTTACGTCAAACCGATCGGGTTGACGTCAAATGAAGAAGAAGAACAATTAAGTGTCAACACGGTAAAAGACACTATCTCCCATTTGAATTGCATTTTTAAGCTGACGAGTTTTATCTCAGTCTTTGTCGAGAGCATCCGAAAGGATGAATTCTCCAAAAAAAATAAATCAGAGGTGCGGACGACATAAAAAAGGATGCAACACAACGTAGAAATTTTTCTTAGCAGCGAACTGGGACATAGTCCGAAGAGGAATGTCAAATTCTTAGGACACGAGCAGAGGAGCGACTTCCACCACAATCAAATCACACCCCTATCAGAAGGCATGTGGGTTTTTCTTTGAGTTTCGTTAGTTTTGGTTTCGCATCCGGAATTTAGGTTCTGCCGGAGGCAAGTTTCCAATCTGAGTGACAATGCGCCAAGAGCCTTGGAAATTATGTCCGTGTAAGTTCTTAATTATGGGTGTGAAGCGCGCCACTTCATGTCTAAGAGGTTACAAGCCTCTTTTTCATACTCGATTTATTTGTCACTTATCCAGAACCAAAGGTTATCTAGCATAATAGGTTTCCTTTTCAGCCGATTGAGTCGAACTACAAACAGCCTGATTCCTAAGGTTTAAGGATTTTTGTAGGAGAGCTCAATGTTGAAAACTCGGCTGTATTCCAACACTCGCCCGTAAGTCTTATTCCTGAGCATTTTGGTACTTTCATAATCTGGTATCGAGTTGACTTTTGATTGCTTTCAAAATCGAGTGTTAAATCAAGCGTACCCAACTACAAGTGGCCTGGATTCTCATATAGCCTGAGATATGTAGGAAACCCATTTTCTGGGTTCGTCCATAATTCCTGAGTCCTTACCAAATTTCTTTCTCCAAAAGATGAGATGAAGTCGGTCAAAATTGGCTTGGTCAATTTCATTTTCCTCAGATTTCTTGCATCAATCCCAAGTAAAATGAGGGACAGTTGTTGACACCCAATTTTGACCCTCCTCGACGGTAATTGATTCTCGAGCTTCTTGATTTCTCAATGATTTTAAATAATCGATGTTATAAATTTAAAACTGTTTAAAGTCATTTGAAAAATTGCTTTAGTCATGTTTATGTGTACGTATATATATAATTTTTCCCATATAATATATATAAATAGTTTATTTTATAAATGTAGGAAAATTATTTAAAAGGATTTTAGTTTTTACTTAACAATTCTATTAAAGGTCTTAGTTCTTACTTAACGGCTTTAGCAAATAAATTTTGTCTATATTAAGTTTATAACTGAGTCAATTATTTTATCTCGTTTAAATTTAAAAGCTCGTTGATTAGTTTTAATTAATTTTTCTTATTTAGATTTTAGTCGATTTTGCGAATTTACTCATCTAGCTAAATTAATTATCCTTTAAATCCCCTTTCTTTGTTTAATCCATTTCCCATTATTCAGCAACACTCCCTCCCAGGCCCAACTCCTCTCCAAACATCCGGCGATCCAGGCCCATCTACCAAGCCCCAGCCCATCGGAAGAGAGCCCGCTTTTCCAGCCCTTTTTTTTCTTGTCCAGCAGCCCGTCTTTTCTATATTTTTTTTCGACCCGGCCGGTCATTTCCTTCAACAAGGGAATCCAAATTATACGTTTCTCCCAAAGAACATGCTAACGGAACTGCCAGACGTGTGTAACCCGCCCTCAACTTGTCTTCTCCCTCGCGTCTTCATCCTCTGCAGGCGCGTGAACAGCAAGATTCGCAATGGCGAGTGCACAACGTCTAAAAGCTTTTTTGTATCCCTCTCTCTTCGTTCAGCCTTCTGACTCTATTTTTGGGCGAATCTCTGTGTGTTTGTACGTTTCCAGCAGGGAGATATGTCCTCCGCAGGCCAGGTGGAACAATCTCCGCAATCGATCGTCCTTGGATGAAAATCGAACGGCTCTCGTTAATGAGACGTTGGAAATTGTTGAGCAATTGAAGAATTTTCGTACAAGCACCTGCGATTCCTCTGTTTTTGGAGAGGAATTCGAATCAAAAAATTCAAAATGGGCTTTGTTCTTATCCAGTTTGTTTTCATCCCTCCTCCCCGCCCAAAAAACCCTAATTCTCACCCTATATATATTCTCTTTCTGTTCAGATCAAGAGGGGGATTTTTTTGGAAAGGGGCTAAAAAAAAAACTTTTCTCTCATCTTTGATAGTTCTTTGAGAAATTTGAGTGAGAAATTGGCTGGAGATTTTGAGTCGGAAACTTTGAAGAAATAAAACGAGTATAGTATAGATAAATAGTCATAAATACATATAAGATACATACGAAAAAGTAGAGAAGAGTTTCTCGTTGGCTATTGACATCCGACGTTTTGGTGGTGGAGGTATCCTTTCAAGCTCGTCGTCTCCGTCCGCTGCCCAAAGAAAGGTCTCCTAATGTTATATAATGAGGAAGATTAGGCCATACATCTATGTCCATTCATTCTGTGTTGTCAATCGGCCATCTCAGCTATGCCTATCACTGCGCATTAAATGCTTGTCACATGTCTTCATTTCACTTTGTTTAATTATTATATTTGCATATCATACCTTAGTCTTTGTAGCCACAAAAGGTGTTCATGCTTTTTTCCTTTAATAAGTGTGGCCCCGCCTTCAAAATTAGTTTTGTTGTTTAATAATCAATTACATGGAAGTGTTGACCTTGCGCATTTTTGGGTTTCGGGAAAGAGCATCTAATAGACTCCTCATAAGCACAATTTGGTTTGGTATGTGCTATCTATATCTCATAAATAAGTAGCTCTGTTTTATCCAAATTTTGCTTCTTGAAAATACTGACTTCATGCTTGCTTCTTTTCTTTGCATGTAAACTCGCTCGAGTCCAATTGGACTCCATATATTTCCTTGTATTCCCTAGGGAGCCATGGAGGCTCGAATTTCTCTTATCGAGTCGGTCAGCAAAGCATGACATATAGGTCTCGGAGTTTAAAGAATTGAAGTGGAAGAAGAGGAAGAGATTAGGCCTCAAAGGCCTAAATTTATTTTTTTTAGAAATTTCGTATTTTGGTTGTTTTGGGCTTAAGCCCTTGTTGTATCATTTGTTATTTTTGCTAGAATTTTAGGGCAGGTACAATTGGTCTAAGACCTAACTTGAAGTGGATCGAAGACCCCAAAAATCAAATGGGTCCAAAACCCAAAACAGGTGGGTCCAAAAACCGATCAAGGCGAACAGAACCCGGATTTGGACCCAAATCTCTCTCCCTATCTCTTGCGGCCTCAGTTCTCCAACGTCGTGCATATTCTTGGAAATTCTCAGATGGCTTCTTCTGTATATTATCCAATGAGAATCTGTCAGCAGTAATTTCAGTATAAATCTGAAACGAGTCATGAAGTCCTCGGCCATTTCCTACCAGTCACGCCACTTGCGAGGGTCTTGGCGGGTATACCAGGTCAATAATTCTTCAGACAGACTCCGGATGAACAACTTCATCCTCAACTTCTCATTTCTTCCCACACCAACTAACTTGTCACCGTATGCCCTTAAATGTGCGTGAGGGTCACCTTTTCCATCAAACATGTCGAACTTTGGTGGTTTGTACCCTACCGGCATGTCAATGTCTGGGTGGATGCACAAGTCATCATAATCCAGACTCTCCGTTCCTCTAGTAACTTGCAAGCTTTTCAATGCCTTTCTTAGACCCTCAGGCTGGGCATTTATTGATGCTTCTTATTTTAGCTGGGCATCTTTCTCCATTTCTACATATTGATCAACCTCATACGGGACATTAACAGTTGCTGGAATTGTGAAGGTAGGAGCTCCAGCGGCATATACGGGTGGAACATGTGGCTCATAGGGAGCGGCGACATGTGCCCCAAGTATCTGCTGCATTGTAGGTTTGTTAGGGTCGCGATTAGAAAGGTCGAGAACGGTTCTGACCGCAGTTGGTAAAGCTGGCAGAACCTGACCATGAACAGGAGCATATTGAGTTGGTTCTGGTTGATTTGATAAGTCAGCAGAATGCAAGTCAGCCATCGGGAAGTATATAGGTGTCTTGAGAGTAGGGAAAGTGGTCGCCGATAGTTTGGCCAAGTCTCGAAATTGACGTAATTCTTCCCTCAAGATCTCGAGTTCTTGTTCCATGTGAGCCATCTTTTTCTCATTTTGAATGTCAGCTATATTTCAAGAACTTTCGGGGTTCTCGATAGGTACTATTATATTTGCGGAAGTGTTGATCTCGTCTTTGTCAGTCATTTTTCCTTTTGATCGAAGGTTGTATCGTGAGTCAGCCAGTTTACAAGTCGACACAAATCAACGTTCTTTGGGGATAAATAAAGAAACAAAACAAAAAGGAACTATGTTAGTTTAGGAAATATTGAAAGATGTAATAAACAAGCAAATGTAACACATATATACACCAAATTGGTGACATTCAAAACGCGTCCTAATGTAGAACCTCTTTTTGCCTGAGGTAGGCCTACGTTGCAATCAGTTTGATAATAAATTATCCATTTAAACACATTTTAGATTTTGGAGCAAACATAACTTCATTGATTAAGGTAGTCTTGGATTTTACATTGGGATAGGGAATCAAAACCCAAGAAATGGAAGTACGGGTGGCAATAAGTCATACAAGAGAATTAGTCCACATGGCACTTTGAAAAGCTTATGAGAGAGAGAAAAAAAAAGTTCAAAGAAGAAAGATGGATCTACGGCCAGGTTGGAGCATCATCACCGTCATCGTCCCCGTCATAAAATGGCTCTGGGTGGTATTCTGGGATTTGTCGATCTTCCATTCCCAGTTGTTAGGATCTTCACCAAAACCTATGGCACCATATTCTGAGTGAGCGTCTTCTACTGTTGGAGTAGGTTCATCCTCCATATGCATTACTCCTCCATCTCTAGGGTCATACAAGTTAGAGTCATGCTTTGAGTATTCTTCTGGGTCCTCTTCCATCTCCTCAGTTGATTCCCTGGGATCCTCTTCTAGGTCTTCCTCCTTCTCTTCATTTGGTCCATCATCAACTGTCTGTATGAGATGGTCGATAGACCATGGGGTCACCTGCTGATACATGGATGTAGTGATGTGCATGAAGTTCAATAGCTCCGTGCCAATATGATTTGACCTTTGAGTGTCTGTGAACCCTAAAATTCCTTCATAGCTAGGTCTAGCGAGAATTCCTCCCATCATAAACCAAGTATAATATTCAGGTGTGCACCATGATTCAACCCCATGTCTGAGTCAAGAATACCGCACCATCCTTGTACCAAAGCAGAGATCCTTTCGATTGGGATTCTTCCTTCATAATCGACCTCTGTTAATGCCATATTTGACCATAGAGGAATGCCCTGGGTAATCCCAAACTGTCAAAGGACTCTTATAGGTGCGTAAGGTTGGATACCTTTCAACCCGATTAACTCAATGAAATAGGCCTGGTTAGCTCTCAACAAAGCTCGGCCATGGACCCATGGTAGTCGTCATTGAATACGATTCCCTGTAAGGTGGGTCAGGAAAATACGCCAACCTTCTTCATTATTTGGGGCATCCCACATGCTCAACCTTATCGCATAACTACTGATCTTGTTTTGTGAGGCTGCTTCAGTGCCATTTTCTGCTCGTCTTTGATAGAAGTGTTCAAGCGTCCAAATCTTCAACAACAGGTTACTTCCCTTGAAGTGATCATATCCTCTAGAGCAGAGGGATAATGATCGAAAGATTTCTGCCAATATCATGGGTACCATGGTCACTCTAACAGGTCCCCTAAACATGAAGATGACCATAGGCAGTAAGTTAATGTCTACACAACCTCTTTTCTTAAGGAAGATCATAATACCCAAAAAAGTCATCACGAAAACAATAGCCCTTAATCTTTCCCAATCAATCCTATAGATGAAAAATTCCTGTTGGAACCTATCATAGCTTTCTCGGCGGCCGAACCTTTTAAACAAATAGTCTAACTTGATCCATCCCTCATCAACTCTTCGCAAGCATGGGCCTACCCTTAAACCCAAGGACTGGAGAAAACTAGTTCCTGATGTAGTGCGCAGGGTCAAGGGTACTCGTCCAGCTAACGGTAAATCCGCAATTTGACTTATTTCTTCCAGGGTCGGTGTGATTTCAAAATCTGCGAACTGGAAAGTCACTGTTGTTGGCTGCCAAAATTTAGTCATTAGGGTAATGAGTGACTTGTTTGCCTCCACATCCAATAGATCAATTAATGACCCTAAGTGTGGCATGATCTCGGCTCCGTATGACACTCTGACGTTACCCCACCACTCTTTCAAAGTTCGAGGGACCTCAGTCAGCATCTGGATGTTAAGAAGGTTTTGATTGATTTGCATCTGAAAGAAAGGGTAAAGGGTAGGATGAGTTTATTTGCTCCATATCCGTTAAGTGTTTAAACTTGGATAATTTATATCATCTTCACACAAAGTTTATGTCGGCGAGTTTTAAAGAAGAAACTCTTTGACATTTGGGCAGTTTCCTAAGTGCAACGGCAATATCGTATATTGTCTTGCCTAAGGTTATGCAACATGACCTATTCTAAGAGTAAGATTATTTTCCTAAATGATTGAGATTAGGACTGAGTAATTGCGAGAAGGTGCACTATCTTAATCGCACCAACCCTGAAACTAAGGAATCCAAAGAGAGTTTCGAAGGAGTGATGGAACACCCCTCACGTGTACAGTGTGTGCGTGTACGGACAAGACTCGATAGAATGTGCAAATGATAGTGTATAAAAAGCAATAACAATTAGTGTTTTAAAACAAATAAGGAACACAAGTTTGGATTTCACTTGCGACCTTTCAATCAGAGCAATATATCAAATAACAAGCTGAAAATAAACACGTAATCATAAAAATTATTCCTAAAATGAGTTTTTCTAAGGTTAAAACCTAGATAAGTCCCCAGCAGAGTCGCCAAGTTGTCGCACCCAATTTTCGAACAGGCCAAAAATAGTTCACAACATAATATGGCTGACACTCTGACTATTTGAAAAATTGTTTTGTGTTAGAGTCGCCACCTAAATTTTAAGGAAAATATTAGGAAAACCATTTTTTATATGTAAAATGTAAACTCTGTTTTTGATACGCGAAGCCAGTGAGATTCTGAGTGAGGGTTTTGGTTACTCGAGGGGAAGGTGTTAAGCACCCCTCAGAGCCTATCCAAAGATAGTCCTTAAACTCAATTTAGGAACATATAATTTAGGAAAAACTTGTTTATTTATTCGTTTTATAATCAATTGTGAGTAAATTTTTTATTGGTTTTAAGAAAAAGGGTAAAACACAAGGTACGACATATATATGTCTTATAAAATAGATTTAATGGTAGTATTTCTATTATGTGGTAAAAATAAATAAATAATGTACTCAAATGTATGATACATTTATATGTAAGAAAAATATGTAGTTGTATCATAATAAACTTACAAAAATTATAGATGTTAAATTTGTGAAAATAAGTAGTCTTATTAAGACGTGAAATAAAAATATAATAGTAGTTTGGTGTAAATGTGTAGTAATATGTGATGTACAATTTAAGTAAAACATACATGATGGAGTTTTTCTAAAATTATATAAAAACTAAATGATACTAGATGTTTAAAATATTACATAGAGTTTGTGATTTTTAAATATATTTATTACAAAATGTAGTATAAACATGTAAGTTGTTTGAAACTTATAAATGTTTATTATTTTGTTTACATGTTGAAATAAGTTAACAATAGATTAAGTTTAAAATAATATGTGTAAAACGTAGAAAATTATAAAATAAAGAAATCACATTGGTAAAACAAGATAGTAGATATATTATGTAGAAAAAAATATAGAATTTATACCTTTATATGTATGACATATATATGTATGTACCTTGTATTTGAACCTGTTGATATATCTAAAATTTGAAATAGCATGTTAGGAGATTAAAGTATTTAAGACAATATTTGATTTTAAAAATAAAGAGTAGTCAATATATGTTATAAAGAGGTGATAAAAAAGGGCCTAACTATTGGAACTTATTTTATAACTGAAATTTTTATGCCATTTTTAGTCATAAAAAAAAACATAGCACCTAACTCCCAAAATATATTTCAAGAAAAGTAATTATTTTAGTCTAACGTATTTCCAAAATATATTTCAAGAAAATTAATTATTTTAGCCTAACATATTTCTAAGGATGATTATTTTAGCATATAAACTATTCTTAAATTTATTTGGACGAACAGTTAGGCATACATGATATGTTTGATCCTTTTGAAAACTTTATTTAAAAAAATTCTTAAACTATAAGTTCCATCTTTTCGATTTAAAAGGCCTAAAATTATGTTTTTAAAAAAAATACTAATCCATTTTAAGAAGATATTTTTTTTAATCATTTGTTCTAAAAGCATTTCAACTAAATTTATAAACATATAATATTGGCTCGCATAAATAAACTTCAACATAAAAGACAAGAAATATATCAAAACTTAGAAGTAAAGGTTAGCCAACAAGTCAAAACAACATAATTGAGACTCGAAAGAGAAAGGCTAAGAAATATTGGACTCCTAATTTGTGGGACTTCAAGCATTGCGATGATCCTAATTGTTGTTGGCCTAATATCTTAGGCCAAAACGAGTTCCAATGTAGAAACTCCAGCCCTCCGATTGTACATGAAATATAATTAAGATATAAGAATTAGAGACTTAATTCCAGATGAATGAAATAAATAATAAGTATTATGTTTCAAAACAATCAAAAAAGAAAGTCAGGCATCACATACTCATACATAGAATCAATAATAACATGCCAGGAGATGACGTCCTCAATTACAAAATAGATGTGTATATACCCTCTCATGTATGTTGGAAAAAGTATCTTGTTTAAATGTAATTTCAAAGGGGCAAATTAAGTCTATCTCTACATATTACAAAAATAGTAAAGTTCTACCAGTCCTATTACTCAAAAAATAATAATAAAAATTAGACATCAAACTGCGTTAGGCTTGTAAAAATATTGTTAATGCGATAATGGTCATTCATAGTATTAAATCTTGTAATTTCGATTCCCAGCTAACTCTAATTCAAAATGTGCAATTATCATTCAAAGTTTAAGCTCCTAACAATAAAGTTTGTTTACTTCTACTTAAATGTTCATAGGATTAAAACACAAAAGTCGGTAAATTTCAAAGACAACTAATTATACATAAAGAATGTCATATCTAGCCTAACAATATTGTTACCAGTTCATTTCACTTGTTAGTCGAAAGAGGAATGCAAATGGCTCTAAGAAAACAAGAACATAAACATACTCCTACAAAAATAGAAATCTTAAATAATGAACTATAAGTAGAATTGAGTAATCCGAAAAGAACTATAACAAAATGGTATTCAAACAATGTCGAAGAACTTGTTAAGAAACTATATCAGATTTTAACTTGAAGTTGCAGAAGACATGTTAGATGACATAAAAATGAATCTTATTTACCAGTAAAACATTTTTCTCTCAGAAAGCTCAATATTAGAACAATCCCTTGGCGATTTTTGAGGAAAATAAATAAATAAAAGAAACTAGGGACGATGAAATGATAAGGCGAAAATATATTCAATTGATCGCACATATCTAAGAATATAATATCATACTAGTTTTGACTTGACAAACTTCTTTGAAAGTAATCCCAGTACTTTGGTTTTCATACAACAAAACCATATATTTTTTGCAAAACTCAGTTCAAATGGAGAAAACACTAACATCTATAACCACTATCCGTATGAGTAACAAGCTTTTTTATAGAAAAAAGTATCTGGCTCAAGTTTGTCAACACATTAACATTAACCAGTTTTTTGAAACAATCGTCGCCTTTTGGGACAGATAAGTAGAAGAGGATTTCAACAAAAAGTTAAGCACTTTAAATATTTTACTGTAACTAACATTCCAAATTTTTGGGAAAAAAAATTAAATACAGAAAAGGGCATTCTTAAATACATCTGTAGAGATCGAGACATGCTATGAATATTCAGAACTCAAAACAAGCAACAGTAATAGTAATTGTGGCAGGGAGCAACATGTAGCTATGGACCTCCAAAAATACATGGCGGGGAACTAAATGATAAATCGCACAACTAATTTGTGAATTTTCTGAATAGGTAAAGGATCAAAAGTCATTTAAATACAACAAAGTAAATGACCCAAAAAGAAGATGAGATAATTACACATAATTGTCATATTAGTTAGTTACTGCGAATCCTACGCCTGCTTAAAATGATGCCGACAGTAGCGAGCCAAGTGAATCCAAACAACTAGTCGTTGGGGGGCAACAATACGAACTTTAAATTAAGACAAACAACAATATTCTGCCCATCTTTTGATGAACTCTTAATATCAAAACGAAATCTTATCTAACAAATATACTACATGCTCAGGTGTCTTAAGGATTCACTATCAAACAGATGCTAGTTAAAAATTAAGTCAAGATCAGTTCATATTACGTCCAAACTAGCAGCCTGCTTCTCCTATTGACATGAATTAAATATGGTAAGTTGCCTCGAATCAGTAATACAAACATCATTTTATCTTTGAGACTTAAGTTTTCTTCGCATTTTGGTATTTTTAAATTGTATCGATCTTAATAAAATTTGTAGTAACAGCCTCATGGCATATCAAACGTTCCAATAGATTACATTAAGACCAAACGAAATGAAAAGGTTTGACGAAAACAAGTACCATTTGTCGAGCAGCAAACAAGGGCTTCAAAGTCAAGTGATTCCGGCTTCGGAACTTCCTCCTTGACTCGAAAAGGAAAAGGTGAAGACAGAGAGCAGAAAGAGAGACAACTTTCTAAATTTTAGAAGCTTTGGAGTGTTGCAGTTCTTTTTTTTTTTTTTGTCGTTCTTTGCTTGTCCTCCAATGAAAGCCAAAGGGCCAATTTTATAGTTGATTTGGAGGAGGCTTCCAATCTCGCAACCAACGGATTAAGGGCATAACGAATTAAAATTCAATGGTTCTTCGCGTTCCCTACTTTCAGGCAGAGCAATAATGATGGTCGAGACTTCTAGGCCTGCTTTGGGTCAAAAACAAATCAGAAAAGATGTAAAGTTGATAGAAAGGAAGGCTATGATTGACGAATGATGGATGGGGGAAGAGTTGACATTGGAGACCACCGGATATTGCTGTTTTCTGGCGTTCCATGGTTGTTTCCTTGGCAGCGGATGAGAGAGTACGAATGGGGCATGGGGATGGAGGAAGACACGTGCAGCGTGTCTGGAAAAGAGAAAGCACTCGTCCCCTTTTCTAGAAAAAGATAAAGATGGCAGGAGAGGGAGTTGATTGATGGACGGCGGTGATATGGTCAAAAACCCGCCGGATATTTTATTTTTCCGGCGGTCCGGAGTTGATGGGAGAGGACGAATGGCATGGGGAAGAGGCGTATGAGAAAGATGAGAATTTTGGGGAAAGGGAAGTGTCCTTCTGAAAAAGTGAAGATGAACGTTGGCTTTCTTTTCTTTCTCTATTGGGAAAGATGGAAAAATCTTGATTAATTTGGGCCGTCCGATCATTTGATCGGACGGTTAAGATAAATGAGGAGTTAAAAATAAAAGTTATATATATATATATATATATATATATATATATATATATATATATATATAACGGTAAAAGCTGAATTAACTAGGACCGTTAGATTTAATTGTAGGGTCGAGATTTAATCTAAAGAAACACAATCCATGTGCTCGCCTACGTGGCATACATGGATTGGCTGGTTAAAGAGACATGGATTGTCAAGCTAGCTTAAATTAAAATTATTTAAATTATAACATCTTCTTTATTAACTAGTCATAATTTATTAAATTAAACATGACTATTTTACAAGATTAGCCTTTTTCGATAAAATTAGTCACCCTTAAAAATTAAATTAATAGAAATTAGTAACTCATTAATTAATTAAGATTTAAATTGTACGAAAAATATCTATTGTGAAAAAAGAAATTATATTTGAACAAAAACTATGCCCGTTTCTTAAGAACATCATTTATTTTAAAAAAACGAGTAGTAATATATATAATTTATTTATTTATTTTTTATAAGAAACGACATCTATAAAATAAATTTATCAACTAAAAAAAAAATTAAAAATCTTTTTGTATTCTTATAAAATCTCACAACATATATTATTATTATTATTATTATTATTATTATTATTATTATTACTATTATTATTATTATTATAATTATTATGTTATTATTATTATTTTATGTGGAGAGTCAAAATTGGATGTCAACACTCCCATATTCAACAGTAAATCGATTTTCATTAGATTGATTTTTTGTTAGTTGATTTGGTATGATGCCAAATGCTATACTAAGTCGAATTTGTGATGATGAAAATGATACTATGTTGAATGTTAAAATGTATTGCAAACATGGAGATCTACTTTCAATGCAAACTTCATGGTCAACAGACAATCCAGGTCGCAGATTTTGGTCTTGTCCACGATATCGTGTATGTATGTTTATTTCTAAAATATTTGGAGACTTCAGATCTCTTTATTTTTTTTAATTAAAATTTATTTCTTTGTGGTTTGTATTTTAGGAGAATTCATGCAACTTCTTTAGATGGAGGGATCGTGAAGATGTTGATATACGATCCAAGTTCATTATTTTCTGATTGGCGAACAAAATTAAGGAGTTGGACACTGTTGATGAAAGTCATATCAAAAGAAGTACCGAATGGGGGATGAAGGAGAAGAAAAAGACCAAATGTTGTAGCATCTGAAAGCTAATGTTGGTGTTCTTTGTTTTTTTTTTCTTGTATTTTTAAGCATTACCAAGAAGAATTTTGTAGAGGATACAAAATTATTATGTAGTTGTGTATAACCAATACAATTATCATAGTTGTGGAATTAAATAGACGTAGTTTTGCTTTGCACTCCTGATCAAACAACAAATTATTATGTAGTCGTGACGGACGAATATTGCGATATACGCATCAACTGTAGCAACATATGACTCAAATGTTGCTACATATAATCATCTGTAGCAACATATGACTCAAATGTTACTACATATAATCATCTGTAGCAACATATGACTCAAATGTTGCTACATATAATCATCAGTGGCAACATATGAATTGTCATAATTAAAAAACAAAATTAAACGACTTTAATTTTTATTTTCCCTCTCTCCTCTGCTCTCTTCTATAAATGTCGTTTCGTATTCCACAAGATTTATTTATTTATACTAATTTCTCTTCTATATATGTAATTTCTATAGTAATAAACACGACAAAATTATATGTTGCAACAGTTCGTATATATGTAGCAACAGATAGTATATATGTAGCAACATATGTCACAGTTTGAATTGTCATAATTAAAAAAGAAAAGGCTTTAATTTTCATTTTCGCTCTCTCCTCTCTCCTCTCTTCTATAAATATCGTTTTGTATTCCACAAGATTTATTTATTTATACTAATTTCTCTTCTATATATGTAATTTCTGTAGTAATAAAGACGATAAAATTATATGTTGCAACAGTTCGTATATATGTAGCAACAGATAGTATATATGTAGCAACATATGTCATAGTTTGAATTATCATAATTAAAAAAATTAAACGGCTTTAATTTTCATTTTTCCTCTCTCCTCTCTTCTCTCTCCTCTCTTCTATAAATGTCGTTTCGTATTCCAAAAGATTTATTTATTTATACTAATTTCTCTTCTATATATGTAATTTTTGTAGTAATAAAGACGATAAAATTATATGTTGCAACAGTTCGTATATATGTAGCACCAGATAGTATATATGTAGCAACATATGTCACAGTTTGAATTGTCATAATTAAAAAAAAAATTAAACCGCTTTAATTTTCATTTTTCCTCTCTCCTCTCTCCTCTCTTCTATAAATGTCGTTTCGTATTCCACAAGATTTATTTATTTATACTAATTAATTTCAGTTTTCTTCTCTACTTTGCCAGTTCTTCTCCTTCTCTCTTCTCTTCTTCTCTTAATCCTTCCTTCACATATCATCTTCTACAGCAAGGCGGTGTTGTCCTCATAATTTCTACTTTATCGTTGATATATATATTTTCAGGTAAGGTAACATTTAATTAGGGTTTGAAATACATGTGGTTATCTGCTTATTGCCCTGTTTTGACTTGTGGTTGTAGCTCATGTGTGTGTGGCTTTCAAATATTTTATTTTTGTGGTTGCAGATACAAATATAATGTCTCCTGTCAAAAGACAACTTGATATTAATACATCTGACCAAACAAAGATATAGAAGAAGGCTAGGTCTAAAATTCCTAGGAAGAGGAACAAAAATACTACACTTTTAGAAAATCTTGCAACTGAAGCAGTTTCTTCTTCTCGAGCAGAAGTAGAATTTTGTCAAAAAGAATATGAAGAAAGACAAGTAGTGGAGAAAGAAGATGAGAAACAAGAAGCAGTTGAGGAACAAGGGAAAATAAATGAAGTTCAGCAAGAAGAAGGGGAAAATATAGAAGTAGTAGTTGTAGCACAACAAGAAAAAATAAATGAAGTTCATGAAGAAGAACAAGAACTTCATGAAAAGTTCAATGCTAGTGGTGATGGTGGGATTAAAATCATCAATGCAGACACTTTCCCTGTGCATCTGCAGCCTGATGCTAATGGTGACAGCATTATTAGGTCAGTCCTGGGAAGACCTTTCATCAAATTCAGGGATATCCTCAAGAGAAATCAATTGGAAGATTTTTTTAGAAATAGTTGTTTTGGTCATTTTCTTGATTTACCCATTGATCCACTTCCACGTTTTCAAATGACCATCGTGTATGAACTTTTGAAAAGAAGGTTCATTTTTGAAATCCCAATAAGAATGATGAGATTCTAATTAATTATTGTGGCATGCCAGTTTTCTTTGGCATAAGAGAGTTTTCCATAGTTACAGGGCTAAAATGTCATCCTCCTGTTGAGCCCATCCCTGAATACATTGTTAAAACAGAACCACGAAGAAGACAGAAAGTAGTAAAAGAAGTAGTAGAGGCAGGACAACAGTCACTGCCAACTGAGGAGCAGGACTTGATGTCCCTTGTTTGAAAAAGCTTCAAAAATTCTGACTTATTAAGTTTGTTGGAACGGGAGGATACACCAAGAAAGCACAAGGAGTCATTGTGCTTACTTTGGTTTACACATAATATACTTTTGTCGAAAGATCCGGGCAACAACATACTTTTAAAGTATGTCAATTTCTGTCAAGATATTGAAGCTTTCAAGAACTACCCGTGGGGTCATGAGAGCTTTCATCTAACTGTCGACTACTTGTTGAGGCCTTTAGGAGAAAAGACCAGTAACTTGTTTGGGTTTCCATGGGCTTTCATGGTAAAGCTGAATGTTTTTAATCTTTTTATATTATATTAAGTAATAATTCAACATTTGATTATTGACAGGTTTTCCTTTTTATACAGGCATGGGCATTTGAAGTCATTCCTTATTTGACCCATCAAGTAATTGCAGAAGAAGAGAGATCATCCCCAAGGATGATGAGATGGTTGATGGCAAGAACAAAAACTACAAAAGAAGGGCATATTCCAGATCTTTTTAGGGAAACTTTCACATATAGCCACTTAAAAATAATTAATTACTCTCCATAGCTATAGTTTGATAATTACAATTTGTAGCTACATGTTATATAGAGGAGAGAGGCGAGCGAGACTGGGAGAGAGAGGGGGAAAGAGTGGGAGAAAGGTCAATTGTATATGTATATTGGTTAGATAATTGTATATTATACATATGTAATTGTATATATGGCAAGAGATATTGGGAGAGGAAGGAGAGAGGCGAGCAAGACTGGGAGAGATAGGAGAGATGCGAGCGAGATCGAGAGAGGGAGGAGAGAGGTAAGCGAGAGAGGGAAGAGAGTGGGAGAGAGGTGAATTGTATATGTATATGATTGTATATAACTGTATGTTATACATATATATTTGTATAAATGGCAGCGAGATTGGGAGAGAGAGGAGAGAGGCGAGCGAGATTGAGAGAGAGAGGAGAGAGGCGAGTGAGAGAGGGCAGAGAGTGGAAGAGAGGTAAATTGTATATGTATATAGGCTAAAAATTATATATTATACATATTTATTTGTATATCCTTGCGAATTATACATATACAAACATGACTAATTATACAAACTCGAAGTCAGCCCACATAATTAATGTATAATGTTAGTCGCAAGTGGTAATTATAGTAAACTATAGCTATGATGAGTAATTAAATAGTATAAGTTTGCTTATCCGCGTAATTTTTCCATCTTTTTAACCCTTCTGATGATGCAGTATGTTATTATTAGTATATTACAGGCATATGTTGGTACATTTGTGTCAAATGTTGCTACAGATGATTCATCTGTTGCTACATGTGACACAATGTTGCTACAGATGAATCATGTGTTGCTACATTTGTGTCACATATTGCTACAAATGATTCATTTGTAGCAATATTTGTGTCACATGTAGCAACAGATGAATCATCTGTAGCAACATTTGTGTCACATGTAGCAACAGATGAATTATCTGTAGCAACATGTTACACAAATGTAGCAACACATGATCGTCTGTAGCAACATTGTGTCACATATAGCAATAGATGAATCATCTGTAGCAACATGGTAATTCTTACTGATGACTCATTTTTACAATTTTAGGTTGTGCATCCATGGATTACCCCAACAGAAGAGGAATTGCAAATGTCATATCTAATAACTCTAGGGTTGGTTGAAATCATTTTTGATCCTGTTGTGGATAGAGTTAAAATGGTGTTGGCTGGAGCAACAACCATCAAAAGAGAGAGAGTTCCTAATGAAGTCGTTAATGAGTTAGTTGTTTTTGATGGTGCTGCTGCTGGTGATGGTGATGGTGTTGGTGTTGGTGATGCTGCTGGTGTTGGTGTTGGTGCTGCTGCTGGTGCTGATGCAGGACAACCCGAAGGGGCTACCTCTTGTAGACGATGTTGTGACTTTCTCTGTGAGAAGTGTAAGAAACATGATGAAGATTCTATCATGTATCTTCAAAAATTGAGTGAAGCTGTCAATGAATTAAAAAACAAGAGGGAAGGGCATTGTATCAAAGAATGTGCGGCATGCATATACTCCACAGGCCAAGCGGAGAAAAGAATCATTTGCCAAGGCAATGCAAAATTTGAAGAGGAAGATGTTTGGAGAAATTTCAAGGGCCGTAATGGAGGAAGTGACGGAGTATAAAAAGGTGAATATTTATAGGCGTCCCTCTGTAGCTGAAAAAGAAGAAGTGTTGAAGGTGACGAGTGCAAAGGATATTCGAATGGAATTCGGCATGCATGTTTTTACCGGTCAAGATTTCAGGAACATGACAAGCCTAAAAGTTTGGTGAGAAGACTGGGTAATCCTACTTTTTATATTATTAACTATTTCTTTTATCTTTTCAGTGACTACTCTTCCTAACTATTTAATATTATTTTTTTATTTCAGTATATTGACGAAATCCTTAACCTCATGCGACAGAGGCATTGGAAATACCCGGACTACTATGATCCCAGAGATAGAATCCTGGATCTCAACTTCTACACGAACTTCCTACATAAATATAATCAAATGAGGGATGAGGCAACAAGCGTTGGTGGTAAAAGCATGAGTCAGTTACTAGATGACTTTGTATGGGATGATGATATGATTGACTATGTCATGGGTATTAGGCCAACTCCTGGAGGCATGGATCGAATTGATGCAAAAAGGATTTTGACAGTCATGAACACGTCGGGTACCAATTTCGTGACTCTCGAGATTCTCTTGCACGAGGAATTGATCAATATTTATGACTGCAACCTGATGGTTACGGAACATGACAAGGTTTTCACACTCATACAACTTGTCTTCGAGTTGCTGCCTAAATTGTTAAAGCAGAGTGGAATTATGAATCATTTGCCTGAGAAGTTGCTCACTCAATCATGGGAATTTAACGGTCGAATAGAACATATGGTACAAAATGCAAGTGGAGCGGCGTGCGGGTCATATTCCATTGCATTCATTGAGCATTTGATTAGTAGGACAGAATTGCATCCACCCAGTTCACTGTTATGTGACAATCTAATTGAACGGATGCAATATGTTTGGGCTATGGGATAATATCTCAGAACTTAAAGCCTTGACATTATGTTTGTAATTAAAGAAAGTTTAATTTATCAGTTATGTTATTTTATTTTATCTTAAAGATAATATAATTAAAGACTGTTTATTTTATCAATTTGTCTGTCACAATATGTGGCATATGTTGCTACAGATAATTCGTCTGTAGCAATATTTGTTGCATATGTTGCCACAGATGATTATGTGTAGCAACATTTGAGTCATATGTTGCTACAGATGATTATATGTAGCAACATTTGAGTCATATGTTGCTACAGCTGATGCGTATATCGCAACATTCGTCTGTCACAACATGTGGCATATGTTGCTACAGATGATTCGCATGTAGCAACATTTGTTGCATATGTTGCTACAGATGATTATATGTAGAAATATTTGAGTCATATGTTGCTACAGCTGATGCATATATCGCAACATTCGTCCGTCACGACTACATAATAATTTGTTGCTACATATATACGAACGGTTGCACATATAATTTTGTCGTGTTTATTACTACAGAAATGACATTTTAATTAACACTTCACCAATTGTGTTATACAACTTATCAACAAAAAGGTAATTCACAATGATATGATATACATAACCACCTATCTAATCAATGGTTGTAAACACAACATTTTCATCTATCTTAGATATTTTTTTAGTTCTACGTATCTCTGGGTCTTCATTGTTACTAACGTAACCATTTCGAGCCTTTACAATCCGATAATTCCATATGAGTGAAGCATATCTCAAGCGAAGGGTGTCAGCACTAATTCCACATGATGGTACTTCTAATCCATCACTCAAAAACTCAGCGTATGCAGCAACAAAAATTCCACAATCTCTGCATGGTATATCATCAATCAGAAAATATAATAACATCACATTTCGATAGTCGTAAGACAAAATAATATTGTGATACTTACAGACTACTGCTTTCTTGTTGGGCAATACCAGTAACATGACTGACTTCGAATGGGTGAGATTTGTTCTTTCCTTGGTAACATTTAAGAACTGACCAGTTGGTTCGCTCATTTTGCTCAAAAAAATCCACTCAACTCAAGGTACTTTGGCAACATTGTAGCCATCTTTTGAATCTCGGAGGATAATTTTCTATTAGACTTATTTGAGGACATGGAATCATACACTTTTATGCACTGTTCCTTCAATGCAACGACTGCCAAGACCCAATGAAATTCCCCATTACTATTTACAGGGACATAAACATCATCTGCCAAGTGACAAGGCAGTCCACAAGGTATACCAAACCCTTTCATTATGCCAACGATTTTATCCTCATATTCACTAGCATTGTCAATGTATGTTTTGAAAAAATAACTAGTGGTGGTATATTGATATTTAGACTGAATCTTTTGCTTCGACTTCTTACGCAAATAGTGAAATATGACATCCACATACTGCACACATGCATCAAACAAGTGTATCAATTTAATTGTATATATTCATGTACTAAACAATACATATAAAAGTGGGCATGGATTTACCTCATCATTCCAGCACCTATTGGGTTGAGACATTACGTAGAATCAGTCTTTGTTAATTGGAAATGCAACTACTAAATCAAGTTGGTCAAATTCAAGTTTTGAGCAATTGGCTAAGTAGTGATCCTCCTTGTTTCCTCTGCAATTGTGTAATCATTATAAATCATTATTTATTGGACAACAACAAGAAATTCTAATAATAGTTGAAATGCCTTACTTTACTTACTTTTTTGCATGATGCTTGTAAAGACCCTCGTTTATCCATTGCGAGAAGGAAGACATTAGTTCAGTTGGACCCTCGCCGTCAATGTTAAAACCTTCAAATGGATATTGTCGCTTCACATCACAACTGAGAACTTTGACTTTCTTCCCTTTCTTTTTCGCTTTCTCTTTTTCTTTCTGCTTCTCCTTCTCCTTCTCCTTCTGCTTCTGCTTCTCCATCTCCATCTCATTTGCCTTCTTCTTCTTCTCCTTCTCCTTCTCCTGTTTTGCCTTCTTCTCCTTCTCCTTCTCCTTCTCCTCATTTGCCTTCTTCTCCCTCTCCTTCTCCTCATTTGCCTTCTTCTCCTTCTCCTTCTCCTCCTTCTCCTTCTCCTCCTTTGCCTTCTTCTCCTTTTCTTTCTTCTCAATAATCATAGATAGTGTTTGAGAAATAGAGTTTTTCAACCTCCTACATTTCAAAGGCTGTGAAGTCTTCTTGGATCTTTGCACATCAATGTTATGAGATATTTTCTTAAAAATATCAGTGAGTTTTTTAACACGACTAATAAAATAATCATGTTGCTGCTCACATTCTTCGCATAGATAAAAAGAGCATTTCATGTTAGAAGATTTAGTTGTTGTCATGGATGAAACTTTTTGTATCATTTCATCTACAAGGTAAATAAAAAAATATTGAGATTTTACAATTCATTATAAAATAATAATAGCAGTATGTTGCAACCGATGGATAGTCTGTTGCGATAAATTAACATTATGTTGCCACATATGTACCTGTTGTTGTGCAACATATACATCTTATGTAGCAACAGATGCATCATATGTTAACACATCTGTACAGATTATTGCAACATTTGAATCTTATGTGGCAACAGATGACCAACATATCACTAAAATGTGGCAACATACGCTAAATATATTTTGGACGCCTGAACAACACTATATTTCTAAAATCATATCAACAAAATGGCCCAAAAAAAAAAAACAACAGCAACAAAAAATGACATTTCACTGAATGATAACAATACATATACATTTCCTCAAAATAAGGATTTTTTGAGTTGGCTGATTTTCTTTCAAAAATGATAAATAATACACACCATTAAGTCGATTATTCATTTTTTACACCTACAGAACATTTTATTGTTCATTAATCCAAGAAAAAAACTTCGAAAATTGTAAAGTATTTCAAAAAAATAACTTACGCATTTCTAGTCGAACACGATTACAGTTCAGAAAGATGAGAGAGTAATGGAGGACTAGAGAGGAAGAGTAACAACTGCAGAGGAAGAGTAACGACGGATTTTCGAATTTCTAAAGAAGAAGATGAACAATCACCCAAGGGAGGTAGAAATGAAGAGAGAGAAGAGAGGAGGGAAGATGAAAAGATTTTTCTTTTTAAATGATTTGGTTTGAATTATAAAAGTGTGTTTTTTGTATTTTATAAAAGATTAGAAAGTTTTGAAAATATTAATTTAGTCCCATAATTAATTAATTACATTTTAAAGAGCATTTGACCGGCTCTTGGTCAATCTGTCACCAAAAACAAAAACGAGACTTATTAATTTTCTCAACTCTGTTAGTCCCTTAACCCATTTTGCTTTCCAATATTCCAGCGCTAGAAAAACTCAACCCAGTTCCCTTCCTCCATTACAAATTCGCGACCCGATCCACTTTCCCTGTCGTCTTCCCCATATTCTCCCGTACGTCTACTGTCCCTGCAGCAGATAAAGAAACCGTATCATCTGTCTTGGTAGCATTTGGATTGAGACACGTCGCCTTTGCAAGGACACGAAATCCATCCAGGTCGTTCGTTCCCCTTTCTTCTTTGGGACGAATTGAAAAAATGCGGAAAAGGGTGTCTGCCCTTTTGGGTGAAAGGTTTTTGAATTTCGAATTTGGGATTGGGCCTTGGTTTTTCATCCGTTTCCCTCCCAAATTTGTAACCCTAGTGGTTCCTCTATATATAATCGCTTTGAGAGAAAGCAGTGGGAGGATTTTTTTTTTTCGAAAAGATTTTTGCTGGCGGTTCTTCACTAGGAGAGGTTTAGATATTTTAGTCTACAGTTAGAAATTAGCTACAACATTGCTGGAAAAGCTACAAAGGGTCGGGGAAGAGAAGTGAAAATAGTTAGAGTTTCTTTTTTTGAGAGTTAGAGTCAATGTGTGGGGATTTTCTGGGAGCAACCGTTTCAAATTTGAGAGTGTGAGGCTCTCTATTCCAGTCTCTCGAGTTGTATGAAAGGTCTTGTCCCGAGTCTGGTTCTACATCTTGGGTTAACTGCTCGAGATTGAATACGCGTTCTAAGTCGTGGAAGCTCGCCGATTTCCTGCTCGTTTGCCCCTGCTCGCTGCTCTTAACGAGGTAAACCATTTCTAATTCCCTCACTTACTTCGTTTTGCAGTAAAGGTTGAGCGATGATGTTGTGTTTTCTCTTGATTTAGTGCTGGAATGTTCTTTGTCTGATTTACTTAGGTCTGTGTCACTTTCTGCTTGCCTCTTTTATCGTCTACATGGCCTTTTTTGTTCTGTTCTCTCACTATCGAACTAGTATCCTTGTTTGATATCATGTATGCAAAATATAGATGGTATTAGGTTGGATGTACACTTAGTTGTTTTATTGTAGATGTAATCTTGAAATTGTGATCTCTTGGGAGCATGCTTATATCTATTCGTATCTATGTTTTTTTTTGGAGAAAAATCTTGTTTGCTCGTTCCTTGGTCGGTCTGTTATTTAACGCTTTTTTGTTGTGGAATGTGGTCTAGAATACGTCGGTCTTCTTTTAGTTCCAAGCATGACTAAGTTCTGTTTGATGTCGTTCAGTTGTCCCCAAAAATCTGGAAACTTCAGTAAGGTCGTTAAGATATTTATTCTGATTTAGAAACATTTTTACAATTGGCGGTACCTTACAGTGTTATTTGCAACTTTCAGTTTTTTTTTTACTCAAGTTGGCAGTGGTTTTCTAAGTGTATCTTTTATATGTCTCATGAGTTTATTACTATGCATTTTTGTGTATTATTTTGAATAGTTAGTCGGTGTCTCACTGTAAGGAGCTTATTGAACCCCTTTTTTTTTTTTTAAATAATACTCTTAAATCTGTTTCCCTTGGAGTATTTGCCTCTCGCCATCTCCGACTAGCTCCAAAGCCTTTATTTCCCAGCTTTCATGCTTAATCCATCTCGAAGCGGGCTCTCTGTTGTTTGCGTCCCCGTCTAGTTGTTGGTTTGATGTCTTGGTAAGTGTTGAAGTATGCTTATCCCCCGTCTCCCTCTAAGGAAGTTGAAAACATAGAAACCCCTCCCCACTCACGTCTAGAAAATTATATACCTTCCGGTCATACTTTGTTAATGTTATATGTTAATTTAGCTCGTGAGTAAAATGTCCAGCTCTTCCTATCATAATTTGGTTTAACTGACATTGTTCTCAACTTTGTGAGTTTGATTTCTATATTTTATACCGTACTAGTTTTCTTTTTTTTTTTGCTGTTTATTATTATTTTTTTCTTTCGGTCAAAAATGATTTTGTTTACTGGCGCTCCTTTAAATTTCAGTAAAATGTCGTTTTGGGTCATAGGAAGTACGTCTCGGTTTGATTGTATATGTTAATCCTCGTCGGAATACTATATTTGTATCCATTAGTGATCACTGCGACTTGGTATGAGTGAAGTGTGTTTATCGTGTTATAAGGTATTTTAAATGGATTTTGTGAAACCTTGGTATTGATTCACTGCCTAAACGAGTAGGTATTCTATTTTTAGGTTTTGGTATAATTTCTTCAAATTCTTAATGTGTAAAGAATCTTGTTAAGTTCGTTGTAGCATCTTGTTTTCCTCGTTTGCTAACCTCATCCCCGAAAGCATTATCTAGTCCTAGCTTCATCCTTTTATGCCTGCAATTTAAGTATGAGTTTATCTATAGATACATTTGGTTTGAATACTCTCTGTATGTATGAGTTGGTGTATGCCTTTGTTTGTTTATTGTTTTTTTTTCTGCACATGTATATTTCTTTTTTTATCGACTCAGTTTATGTACATTGCCTTACACATGTGACCCTTTAGTCGCCTTTCATCGATGCCTCGTTATATAGAGATTGTAAGTTTAATCCAAGGTGTTAGTTTATAGGTTTGATATCGATATTTATGCTTTGTTTTCTTTATCGTATCGTGTCTAAACAGGGTGATTAAAGCTTGTAGTAGGCTGCTGTCCGAGACGTGAAATATTCAAATTTTATTCTCGTTCCAACTTGAACTTCGAAATGTGACATTTATTTTAGCAGAGCAGGTCGTTAGTGCTTAACGATACACTTGCCGGATTTAGTTGTGGCCATGATTTTCTCTAAAAAGATTTAGTTGGCCATTGTTCTTTCTTCAAAAAAAAATATAAATAAATAAACAAATAAACAATGTGAAAACAATAATAAGAGCAGTAACAAAAGTTAACAAATATATTTCCTTGTCCTTAAGAGTATATTTTTTTTTTCTTCTATGCACTTTGACCCTCAAAATTCCTATGCTCACAAGTATATATACCTGTTTTCTGTCAAATATTCTAGCACTCTTTCTTTTGTTAATTTTGTCATTCACTAAGTTAATTCACTTTTATTTCGTTTTTTTTTTAAAAAGGAGAGGGTCACTAATTGCTTTTGGATGCAATAGTTGGGTTGTTATTTTATTTGCCTTCTTATTTTCTCCTATTTGTTATCCTTGTTAGTTAATTTTTCCATTTTTGATGATCTGTGTTTTGGTTTTGATCCATGTCTTACTTGCTTTATCATTTCATATGCTAATTTTTTTATTTTTTTTATTTCCATGTGAAATTCCTTTCGAGTCCTCATGGACTTCACTTCATCACCTTGTATTTTCTTGTCGAGCCACAAAGGCTCGAACTATTCCCTTTGAGTTAGCCTGCTAAAATAGAAGGATAAGTCTCAAAGGGAGTACAAGTTCTCAGAAATTGAAAAAATCAAAGCGAGTGGAGAAGTTGAAGAAGTTGAGCGATAGGCCTCTTATATTTTTACATAGTTGTATTTTGTTATGTTTGGGTATAAGCCTCATCAATTCTATTATTATTGTATGTTTAGTCTACGATAGGTACAAAGAAAGTGGGCCTAAAGGCCTAGAACGAAAATGGGCCCAAACACCGGTCCAGGCGGACAGAAGTCGGGTTTGGGTCCAACCTAACTCTCTCTCTCTCTCTTTTTACCTTATTGCCTATTTGCTTGTGTTTATTTTATCGTTAGTCTTAGGGTTAGCGAATTCAAATTCCCCGTAAGACGCTATTTTTTAAATCGAATCGATCAGGTTTTAATAAAGTTTAAAGTAAATAAAATTTGAATTTTTTTTTTTTTGTAAGTCAGCTTAGATAATGTTTCTTTGCAAACAACTTTTTCTAATAAATTTTTAACTCAACCTTAAGTCAAATCATTTTTTAGCCAAACTAAGTTAGTTGTCGGATAACCGCAAGTAAGCGGACGTCTTAGGTGCTTTCAAAACCTTCCTAAGACGTTAATAAGAATTTCCAAACCTCTTTAAAGTTTTTCAAATGATTTTTTCTGTTTAAGTCTTTTGAAAACAATAGTTTTCTTGATTTTTCTTTAAAAATTAAGTGGCGACTTTAAAAAAGTCGAAAACATATAAAAAATATTATTTTTTTTCGATAAAACAATGGCAAGAGGCAATTCAATTAGAATTGAATTCACTTGCTAAACGTGAGATTTTTGGACCAGTAGTCAAAACGCCTAGTGATGTTAAATCAATTGGCTATAAATGGGTCTTTGTACGAAAAAGAAATGAGAGAAATGAGATTGTAAGATACAAGACACGCCTTGTTGCACAAGGACTCTCTCAACGACCAGGTGTCGACTATGAAGAAACATATTCACCAGTTATGGATGCAATAACTTTTTGATATCTCATCGGTTTAGCTGTACATGAAAATCTTGAAATTCATCTTATGGATGTGGTTACAGCTTACCTTTACGGTTCACTTAATAATAAAATTTATATGAAAGTTTCGGAAAGACTTAAAATGCCTCAAGCATATAGTTCAAAATCTCGGAAAATGTGTTCAATCAGATTACAAAAGTCATTATATGGCTTAAAACAATCAGGGCGCATGTGGTATAATCGTCTTAGTGAGTACTTGATAAAACAAGATTATAGGAACGATGTCATTTGTCCTTGTATTTTTATTAAGAAAACAACAAAGGGCTTTGTTATTCTTGTGTTTATGTTGATGACATTAATATCATTAGAACTCCAGAAGAAGTCCAAAAGGCAATTGAATATCTAAAGAAAGAATTTGAGATGAAAGACCTTGGAAAGACAAAAATTTGTCTTGGACTACAAATAGAACATTTAGTAGACGGGGTCTTCATCCATCAATCTGCCTAGAGAAAATGTTGAAGCGATTTTACAGGGACAAAGCACATCCATTAAGTACTCCAATGGTTGTACGATCAGTTGAAGTGAATAAGGATCCATTCCCACCTCATGAAGAGAATGAGGAACCTTTTGGTCCAAAAGTACCTTATCTTAGTGCAATTGGGGCACTTATGTATCTTGCTAATGCTACAAGACCTGACATAGCATTTTCTGTTAATTTGTTAGCAAGATACAGTTCTTCCCCTACACGAAGACATTGGAATGGAGTTAAACATATATTGCGATATCTAAAGGGGAGTAGTGATATGAGTCTGTTTTATCCTAACAAAGATAGTGCAGATCTTGTTGGTCATGCAGATGCAGGTTATTTATCTGACCCACATAAAGCTCGATCACAAACAGGCTATTAGTTCACATAGGAGGTACTGCTATATCATGGCGATTTACGAAGCAGTCTATTGTCGCTATTTCTTGAAATCATGCTGAGATAATAGTCATTCATGAAGCAAGTAGAGAATGTGTATGGTTAAGATCAGTAATATATGTTATCAAAGAAAGATGTGGTTTGAAGTGTGACGTCAAGATACCCACAGTGCTCTTTGAAGACAATGTTGCATGCATAGCTCAATTAAGAGGAGGCTTCATAAAAGGAGATAGAACGAAACACATTTCATCAAAATTATTCTTCACACATAATCTCCAGAAGAATAGTGATATGTATGTGCAACAAATCCGTTCAAGTGATAATCTAGCAGATCTATTTATCAAATCTTTACCGGCCTCAACTCTTGAGAAAATGGTTCACAAAAATGGAATGCGAAGACTTAACCATCTAAATCGTGGTTTTTATCAGGGGGAGTAAAATATGCGCTGTACTATTTTTTCCTTAGTCTAGATTTTGTCCCACTGGATTTTCCTAGAAAGATTTTTAATGAGGCAGCAAGTAATGTGTATTATGTATGCCTATGTACTTTTCTTTTACATAGACATCCAAGGGGGAGTGTTGTAAAACATTTTTGAATGCCACGTGGGCTCCAACTATTAGAAGTGTTGCATCACTTGTAACGGTGTGCAAACCAATTATGCATGCCATGTGGAACTTTCCTATTAGGAGTATCTCATCACTTGGCCAATTAGAAGGTCAAGTTATACATTTTGTACATTAGCTCATGGCGATAAATAACCACTATATGAAATGAATATATATATATATATATATATATATATATCGAATTACAATACTTTCTATCATTTTCACTTGTTTTCCTTCTTCATTAATCTTAAATTACTTGGCAGTTATTTCAAAACACAATTCAATTTAAACTCATTAATTTTGTTTTCTATTAATATAGAAAAAAAACTACCAGCCGATGTAATGTGAGAATTTTGTGATCAATCTCCCAAAAATGCTGTCACAAGAAAAGAAAAATAAACGACATGAACAACCATTAAATTTCTTCTTAAAATTATTCATCATACAGAAGGGAAAGGGACAATGTACAATATCTCAAGAAAATACTATCCAATCTTAGTGATTAATTTCATAAGTCATTATTATCGTGTGCATTCAACAAAACAAATCATTTCAAGTTTTTATCTGTTCTGTCCTTTTCATGATAAAATAAAATTCACAATCACGAATCATACATACAATTTCAAATATGCAAATTTTAGGTTATCTATAAAGATGCAAGTATGGCTCTGATATCAATGGTTAGAAAATAGCATACACAACGGAAGCATTCCAGAATCATAAATGAATATAAACAACAATCACAAATGGGCATCACATACAAAGTATGCTAAAAATTAACTCAGGATTACCTCTTGAAGCATGCGCAGATATCTTGAAGTAAATCCAACTTCAGCTCTACAGTCTTCTACAGTGATTCCAATTAACAATTGAACTCTCTCAATATTTGGGTGGGCAAGTATTGTATAGAATACTCAATTTAATCTCTTTCAAGGTCAGAAGAATCCCTAATTATAGATTTGTCTTCCTAGTCCAAAGAGAATTCCTTTTCTTTCAAGAAAAATAAAAATACACGTTTCTTCTTCTTTTTGGAGAAGAACACGTTTCTTTTTTCTTTTTTTTCTAGAAAATAGGATCTAGTTAAATTGGGCACTGGAGGGACCACAAAATTTATTACTGAGGCTTCCTATTATGAAAATAATTCCATATAATTAATTTGAATTATTCTTACCATCATAAGTTACAAATCATTCCACTAAAAATTTGTAATTGCGCTCTTCTATTTATTTTGAAATTCACCATTAAACACTTATGTAATTCTCCATGTTAAAATTACCGATACTAATTAATAAATTAAATTGCTGACGAATTTAATTTAATGATTAACTTCCTTTAGAGCAATACTTAACTTATTTCATGTGTCACATTCATAAATCTACTGGCCGGGTTTACACATGAAAGCTTATAAGCTTCTCATGAAAAGGTGTATCATCAATCTCTATACTGAAACATGGATTCCTTCAACTAACTAATTATTTCACCAATATACATTATTATCATCCAATCTATCAGGCATATTGACCCATCTCAGAATCTCACCTTTTAATAAATCAAAATGATAAATGATATATACAGATCATAATCGTTATATCAAGATTAAGAATACAAGTACATTTAATAGTTTTGAGAATATATTTTTATCAGTCAGCCTAAAACATCTATCTCTGCTCGGTTCCGTTCAATACATATCAAATGCACTAGCACGAGAAGCTAAAACTATACCATTCTCATAATCAAGATAAATTACATTTAATCTCGTGCTACAATATCTTTCAGATGGTTTTGTCCAGATTTCCATCTATGATTGTGAACTATAACTTTTAACTTATAAGAAACGATGATTTAATCTTCTCTGTATAAGCTTAAACTCTATACACCAAATCATCTACTGTATAAGTTAAGGACACATATATGACAATTGATCTATTGAATGTAACACTTTATTGAATTGAATAAATGAATAAACAATTGTTCAATAATAATACTATATCAAAACGCATGGTTAATAGTATATCCTAACAGGTTCTGCATATAAAAAGAGTCTCTTTCATTTGGGTCCATTCGTCTCCGAGACATTATCTAACATGAGAAATACCATGATTGTATATATGTATCTACAACTTGTATCTTTAATTTTGGCTAATTTTAGATGGTTCTGTCATATTGTTTGTTGCTGATATCGCCTATCATTTTTTCCTTTTGTTACCAGAAATGTGTACTATCCTTTTGAAATATGGTTGGTATGTTGATGGCGTACATGTTTGTTGCCTACTTTCGAAAAACTGTTAGATCATATTCGAGGCAACATCAGGTACGACGTAAAATGCTTACAATATACTTAGATCTTGCATGCTTCGTTCCATCATTAACTCAGTATAAATTTACTACTGATGTGGACTCTTTTCTATATAGATGTTACAGTTTTCAATGGACATCTAAATTTTAGACAAAATGTGTCTTAGCTTCTACGCATCCCATCTCTGCAAACTCTACTCGAGCATTTAGGCACAACCAAGTACACTCCATAAACAATGATAAATGTCAGTCTTATCATGTGTTGAGTAGCTTAATCCCTTTAACTATTCAAATCAAATCATTTTTACCACCGTACCTATACAATCCAATTATTGTATATGAATGCAACTTTTGATGAATTTTAGTAACCGGAAAAAAAATTGATAGTCCCTACTTCTATTGTATCAAATATCATTTCAATGATCAACCTCTCCCTCAATGATCTTAGTCGTCAAAACGATTAAAATTATAACATAAAAATGCATACATAGATACATATATATAACAAAAAAATTCCATTTTGAAACTAAATTATTTTCCTTGTAGGTACTTTTTCTTAGGAGCTTACCACTGGAAAGTAGTCTAAATACGGCAATACGTAAATAATATAGGCTAAAAAAAGACATTCAATTTTAAATATGCAACCATTAACAATTGTGAATCATATACGATTAAATTATCTATGTATGTTATGTATTTAGGATTAAATTATCTATGTATGTTATGTATTTAGGCCAAAACGTTGTGTGTGTTTATGCCCATTTAGCTTGCAAAATTATTCTAATGTTGGGCCGTGCAAGCACGGGTCATCTCTGCCTAGTTATAAATACAGATAAAGTAATGATGTTTTACTTCTACTGTACTTTCTTTCAAATTTTTTTTATAAATCTTTAATTGATTACACTTACAAAAGGGTGAGAAGACAATATTTTTCTTTGACAAATTTAGATAATATCATATACTTTCACATTCAATATATCAAATGATTCAGAAGATAGATTCTAATTAAACAATTTCACATGATAATATTAGTCTCCACATAAAACATACCCAAAGCAAAAGTGTGTTCATTAAAGTCTCTTTTTCATATAAAAAAAATTGAACTAATTTATACATATAAAATTTAATTGTGAATAGACCAAGAAATATTGAATACGGGCGAAATTAATTCTGAATTAAAACAAATAATATAACTAAAAATACATTGATTTTACAGAACTTCAATAAATTAAAATGAATTAATAGCCATAATATTTTTAATAAATTAACATTTTCTTTATTTATACAATGTAAAAAAAATAGTAGAGAAATTAAATATTCAAAGATTTACCTTCTCATGAGTTGTAGGAATAATTATAATCTTAGATAATACTCCTTCCGTTCCTTTTTATTTGTTCACTTTTGAATTGACACACCTATTAAGAAAAAGATTAATGACGTAGTGAGTTTACCATTTACCCCTATTAATTATGAAGTGGATGAAAAATTCTACATTTTTCAAAGTAATTAGTAATTTAATTGAGGGTATAATAGGGGATAAAGATCCGGTCAAGTAATATTAGGTCAAGTAATGTTCAATGCCCTTATAGATTCGTGTACTGTAACATAATTTATGGTTGAGATTCATTTAAATTATATACTCATTATAATAACAAAAACAACAAAGTTGTCAACTTTTTTATTTTTCAAAACTATCAAATAAAGCAATTAAGTGTACCCAAACTAAAATGTTCAAGAAAAAATTTTAAAATTAACGGGAATAAGCGAACTTCCTGACTTTTTACCCGCCAAACATCTTTGGGAGTAATTTCACACCTGCTTTCTTAAAATTCTGAAGCAATCTCCAAAAATAAATCAAACTTAAAAACAATATTGAGTTATAAATAAAAATTCAACTAAAAAACATGCTAGTACATTTTTTTAAAAGAAAAACTTATTTGGAGGTTTTCAAATAATTATAAAAATATATTTAATCAGATTCTTCAAAAGTGTCGGATTCTTTAAAATTAGTATTAGTAATTTAAAAAATTCAATATAAGTACGAAGTTTGACAGATAAAAAAGTTGGGAAGTCCGCATATTCCGACTAGTCTTATTTTTTTCTTGAAATTATTAGGTAAGATATACTTAATTGTTTTATTTGATAGTTTTAAAAAATAAAAATAATTTACGATTTTGTTGTTTTTATTATTATAATGAGTATATAATTTAAATAGATTTCAACCATAAGCTATTATATAGTACACATGACATGAATCTATAAGGCCATTGAACATTACTTGATCCAATTATACTTGACCAAATCTTTATCTTATGTAATAAAAATTTATCCTTTCTTGATTTGTTTAAATAGATAAGTAATTAAGGACAACTATAAAAGAAAAAATGGACATGTAATTAAGGACGGAGGGAGTATTAATCTATTATTTGAGGAATACATTTAAATTTTGGGGAAATAGAGAAGTTAAGAAAGTAGTTGAGGAATTTTAGAGGTGGTTTAGGGCCGTTGATAATTTTTGGAGTCTTATCTTCTTTTAATTTGTTTCTCTTTTAACTGCATTTTTTAAATAAATTTTTAAAAAGTGGATGAAAATGGGATAATTGAGTTTTACCGTCCTCTTTTTTTTTCAAAAAAAAATCTTTTTCTACTTTTTATTTGACTTTTTAAAATGTAAAAAGTGCGGTAAGTATTTTGAACGAAAAAACGTAGTTGCAATTTTTTTTCTCCAAAACATTTTAAAATTTAACTTTTTTTGTATATTTTTTTAAATTTTATTTTTTAAAATTGTGATACACGTGACATTATTTCGTCTCTTATTATATATATATATAGATAGATAAATAAAACATAGATTTATTATTGATTATTTCAGTTTATATTTAGTTACCGGAGAATTAAATGGGTCTAAATATAAGTATTGACATGTGTCTATATATTTAATTAATTATTGATTAATTAACATTATTTAATACTAATTTATTATTGTTTATTTAAAATTTTGTGTTACTATCGTAATATTAATTGGGTCTAATAAATGTGTCTAATTGTAAATATTGACATGTGTCTATATTTATTTAATTAATTATTGATTATTTAAAATTAGTTAAATTTTAAAAATTTTAAAATTTGTGGTGTTGACATGTGTTGTTCTAATTCTAATTATTGACATGTGTCTATATTTATTTATTTAATTATTGATTATTAATTATTTAAAATTCTAAAAATTTGTGGTGTTGACATGTGTCATATTTTCTTCTCCTTTTATATATAGATAAATATGATCCTTCCAGCAAAATTCAGGATATATTTGATCTTTCTCACACATGATTCATTTTTATTTCTTTGATTCAACACGTTGTTTGATATCGTTGTTATAAATTTATTTGTTTATCATTATTTGAGTCTCTTATTCTTCTTTAATTTTTTCTTCCATTTTTAGTGTAAAAATATGAGAATAAATATAAAAATGTGAATGGAAAAAGAGAAAAAAGTAAAAAAAAAATTAAAACTATTTTTTCCGGCTATATTGTAATTTATTTTTTGTATATGTAAAAAAATATTGGATGGCTACATAAACATTTATACTTTGATTTTTCTTTATAAAACAGTGGAACAATGAAATACCAGTATTGGTGTCTAGTACTGCTGAAAGCAGAGTTTTTTTTCATCTTCCTTTGCTGACCAGCAGTGTAATAAAATTCCCTTTCGTCCAAAAATAATTTTGCTACACGCGGACAGTTCACAGAGTGCGTTGTATGTGTGGGGTTCCAACCACATTTTTATTAAAGTCGTAATTTGATACAAATACATACCAATTAAATCTTACCAAGATAACTACATAGTTACAAAGTTTGAAACTTGGAATTTTTATGATGTCATTAGTGACATCATTAGTTGTAAACTTCTTCTATAAAAGAAACTCATTTGTAGAACAGACCAAGTTAGACAAAAAAATAAGTAAAGTGAGGTATTTCCATATACTATACAAGAAAAATAGTCTATGAACAAAAATAGAGTGTGAGCGATAATCTAGTGAGGTGGAAACCAAAAGAGTGTTATTCCTTTTGAGTGTATAGTAGTCACTTTGTGTATTGTATTCATCACTACACAGTATAAAATTCCTTATTATGGTGATATCAGTTGCTCTTCTTGGCCCGTGATTTTTCCATTATTTAGAAGGATTTCCACGTAGAATTCTCGGTGTCATTATTATTCCATTTTATTTCTATTATTTTGACCATATATAGTATGTGTTAGTCCACGTTTTCCCAACAATATGGATATTCGTAAAATCAAATTCAGAAACGAGAGAATTCCACTTGTCATATTGCACATAAAACGAGAGAATCATGTGTTTTGTACTAGTGTTAAATGATATCATCAGAAAGAGCTGGAGGAAATTAGGAATCACGCATCCACGACGTTTATAGTTATGTGGAGGATTGAAAAATGGATTCGGGGAGTGAAAAGCTTACCTTTAGCATTAAGAATGGTGAAAAACGAGTAGAAATCGCCTGGGGTCATTCTTGAGCTCTAAAAGTCAAAAAGTGCCAAATAAGGTCATTTAATGATTTATTAACGATAATATGTGGCCCGCTATAGTGGCCCTCACCCCGCTGTATAGGTTGCACCAGAGCGGCACTTTTGAACCAGTGACATCTTCATATCTCACCTTTGACTTTAAGTTCGCACCTGCCATAACGCCCGAATCCTATTGTGGCTGCCCCGCCAGAGCGACCAAACTCCTGCCAAAGCAGCACAAACGGAACCAGAGATCTCTTTAAAGAATTCCAAAACCCCATTTTACTACACACCTCTAACCCATGATGCTTAGAAAATACCCTTTGCGCTAAGTTCAATTTCTGGGGATCTACTCACTCAAATTCAATTTTGTAAATTCGTACGGATTCGTTAATGAGTTATTAACTACTTATGTAATTGAAATCATAAATGGTTCACCCGATTGCTATCAGATTTCTCTACACTTTAGTGACTCAAATTTCCTCCAAATCTGGACAAGGTTGGAGAAATCCAGATACTACTAAAAAGTTTTTCCAATCCCAAATTTACACCATTGGCATTTCCATAATGACGGAAACATGTCGTTACAACATGAGATTGATCTTTGGGTCACAAATGAGATAAGGACGAAGAGAAAATAAGTTGACAGAAAAATGTGTATAGCAGAATGAGTGCAAGATTTTCATTGCCCATTTTCGCTCTTCAAGACTCTATTTAATATTTCTGTACTAAACTGTTCAAAACTAATTTAGTTTGTAGAGAAGAAATCAACAAATCTTTGTTTTGATATCTATACAATAACTTTGAATTGGTATACATACAACAAATTAAGCATAGTATATTTTCCAATTTATTATGCACATTTAATTGTTGCTTTGGAGTAATCAATTCTAGGAAGGTCACCTAGTCATTTTATATCAATTTCCGTGTGTCTAGTACCTTATCATAGACGCAAAAAAAAAGTATTTTGTTTTGTAATACTTTAACAACCACACACTCTACAAGTATATATATATATATATTATTCCCCACTTCTTACTTTGCTTTCTCTGAACTATATAAAATCACTTTACTTTGTTTCCCCACTTAATTTCTCCTCCTCATGATGAAGCATTCTACCTTGTATTTATTGGAAAATTCAACTTTTAATAAAAGAATGAGATGTTGTTCTAGTTAAAATATCAAGCTCAACTCAAAACAGATAATATTACATCATGTAATTAAAAGTGTTTTTGTACACATAATTGTGAAAGCGATCTCATTCTATATAAGATATGCCAAGCTAATTCTCACCACATGTAAAATATCTTTGTTTTGCTACCTTGACAACCCTCTACACACATACCACACAATTTTCTCTTTTTTATTACCAAAAAGAAAAGAAGTTGGATGGCTACATATATGACACACAATATTGATTAGTTAGGATAAAAGTGTTGGTTGGTGTTGTTGACACCCAATTTTGACCCTCCTCGACGGTAATTCATTCTCGAGCTTCTTGATTTCTCAACGATTTTAAATAATCGATGTTATAAATTTAAAACTGTTTAAAGTCATTTGAAAAATTGCTTTAGTCGTTTTTATGTGTACGTATATATATAAGTTTTCCATATAATATATATAAATAGTTTATTTTATAAATGTAGGAAAATTATTTAAAAGGATTTTAGTTTTTACTTAACAATTCTATTAAATGTCTTAGTTCTTAACGACTTTAGCAAATAAATTTTGTCTATATTAAGTTTATAACTGAGTCAATTATTTTATCTCGTTTAAATTTAAAAGCTCGTTGATTAATTTTAATTAATTTTTCTTATTTAGATTTTAGCCGATTTTGCGAATTTACTCATCTAGCTAAATTAATTATTCTTTAAATGCCCTTTCTTTGTTTAATCCATTTCCCATTATTCAGCAACACTCCCTCCCAGGCCCAACTCCTCTCCAAACTTCCGGCGATCCAGGCCCATCTACCAAGCCCCAGCCCATCTGAAGAGAGCCCACTTTTCCAGCTCTTTTTGTTCTTGTCCAGCAGCCCGTATTTTCTATATTTTTTTTCGACCCGGCCGGTCATTTCCTTCAACAAGGGAATCCAAATTATACGTTTCTCCCGAAGAACATGCTAACGGAACTGCCAGACGCGTGTAACCCGACCTCAACTTGTCTTCTCCCTCGCGTCTTCATCCTCTGCAGGCGCGTGAACAGCAAGATTCGCAACGGCGAGTGCTCAACGTCTAAGAGCTTTTTTGTATCCCTCTCTCTTCGTTCTGCCTCTGACTCAGTTTTTGGGCGAACCTCTGCGTGTTTGTACGTTTCCAGCATGGAAATGTGTCCTCCGCAGGCCAGGTGGAACAATCTCCGCAATTGGTCGTCCTTCGATGGAAATTGAACGGCTCTCGTTAATGAGACGTTGGAAATTGTTGAGCAATTGAAGAATTTTCGTACAAGCACCTGTGATTCCTCTGTTTTTGGAGAGGAATTCGAATCAAAAAATTTGAAATGGGCTTTGTTCTTATCCGGTTTCTTTTCATCCCTTCTCTCCGCCCAAAAAACCCTAATTCTCACCCTATATATATTCTCTTTCTATTCAGATCGAGAGGGGGATTTTTTTGGAAAGGGGCTAAAAAAAAAAAAGAACTTTTCTCTCATCTTTGAGAGTTCTTTGAGAAATTTGAGTGAGAAATTGGTTGGAGATTTTGAGTCGGAAACTTTGAAGAAAGAAAATGAGTATAGTATAGATAAATAGTCATAAAGACATATAAGATACATACGAAAAAGTAGAGAAGAGTTTCTCGTTGGCTATTGACATCCGACGTTGTGGTGGTGGAGGTATCCTTTCAAGCTCGTCGTCTCCGTCCCCTGTCCAAAGAAAGGTCTCCTAATGTTATATAATGAGGAAGATTAGGCCATGCATCTGTGTCCATTCATTCTGTGTTGTCAATCGGCCATCGCATCTATGCCTATCACTGCGCATTAAATTCTTGTCACATTGCTTCATTTCACTTTGTTTAATTATTATATTTGCATATCATACCTTAGTCTTTGTAGCCACAAAAGGTGTTCATGCTTTTTTCCTTTAATAAGTGTGGCCCCGCCTTCAAAATTAGTTTTGTTGTTTGATAATCAATTACATGGAGGTGTTGACCTTGCATTTTCGGGTTTCGGGAAAGAGCATCTAATAGACTCCTCATAAGCACAATTTGGTTTGGTATGTGCTATCTATATCTCGTAAATTAGTAGCTCTGTTTTATCCAAATTTTGCTTCTTGAAAATACTGACTTCATGCTTGCTTCTTTTCTTTGCATGTAAACTCGCTCGAGTCCAATTGGACTTCATGTATTTCCTTGTATTCCCTAAGGAGCCATGGAGGCTCGAATTTCTCTTATCGAGTCGGTCAGCAAAGCATGACATATAGGTCTCGGAGTTTAAAGAATTGAAGTGGAAGAAGAGGAAGAGTTTAGGCCTCAAAGGCCTAAATTTATTTTTTTTCAGAAATTTCGTATTTTGGTTATTTTGGGCTTAAGCCCTTGTTGTATCATTTGTTATTTTTGCTAGAATTTTTGGGCAGGTTGTCACGCCTCAAAACCCATTAAGACGGACAGGCACCCGATGCCCTAAAGGCCCGAGAGAACCAACCTACAACCTGTTCTTACTGAGCATATACTATAACAATTGAGACAAGTTAACTTTGGATGCAGCGATACAAACCAACGTAAGTAGATCCAAAAGTTATATACAAGACTTGGCCGTTTAGGCCACAACTCCTTAAGACACAACTGAACCATGTACATACGTCTACAAAGCCTCTAAAAGATAGAAGACTAGAGTAGGTCGGGACAGACCCCGCCTTACCCTTAACTACGATACAATACCAAACGAATTTACCAAGGACTTAATAAAGCTCCGAATCAACTTGGAGCTCACCAAAAGTAGCAGAATTTCGAGTGCTTCTACTGAGGAGGTCTACTAGCTAGAGTACCTGAGCCTGCAGCATGAAATGCAGCGTCCCCAATATGGGACGTCAGTACGAAAAATGTACTGAATATGTAAGGCAAAAAGTATATGTAATACAAGGCACAAATGAAATCAAGTAGCAACATATGAGTGCATAGATTAGGAGAGAAGACCACCTTTGCTTACTCTTGTGGAATCAAGTAAGCTACATTCTTTTCTTTACCTTCTTTGTATGTTATAATCTTTGTTGGGCATGTGATACAAGTGACCAGCTGATCAGTGGTAGAAGAGGATGACCCATGCTAGGCGTATTAACCCCTGGGATGCGGTCCTCATAATTACACAACTTGGGATCAGCCCATGCTAGGCTTTCGCCCCTGAGCTGCCACCCTTCTATACCAATAGGGATCGGCCCATGCTAGGCTTTACGCCCCTGAGCTAGCGACCCTATCTATACCAAGAGGGATCAGGACCCAATGCTAGCTTCGCCCCATGAGCTGCGACCCTTGAATTAAATAGATTTTCTGCACTAGATTTCTTTAATCTTTGAGATTATTGTTAATCAGTTCATACTCTTTTGAGATGTTTATTTTGGATAATCTAACACTTTGAGATGTTGATTTGGTGGTCATAATCATCTTGGAGACATGAAATTACGAAACAGTAGTGGAATACATGAAAACAATACTTTGAGGCAGTAACAATGACATAAGGAGCTATGAAACATCAACACCTTACTTTAAGACCTTAATGGCACAATTGACTTCAATTGGCTTAGGATAAGGATTCATTAAACTTTCTTTTGCAAATACCATTTCTATAACAGCACAAGGGGAAATTACACAAGTATAGAGTAGTGAACATATAATGAAGTAGTTCCATGTACTTAGAATGAGGAAAGAAATATTGTTAGCTATTTGGAGATAGTACGCTGCCACCATGCTTTCTTTTCTAGAAATAGAACTTATGAGAATCACTTCATTGATATTAATTGCAGGTGGCAGATTTCATGCCAAAAGGATATATAATCAAATAGCCTTACATACCTATTATTTAGGACAATACCACTAGTCAAATCACGATTCAGCCTTCGTAATATTGGGTGCTAATCTACAACATAAGTCATGATTAAGCGAATATCAAGCAGCTAATCACAATAAGGTTCTCCAAAACAGTAGCTAAAAATATTTGATGGAAATCAGGCCCATATAACCCTTACATAAATGGTGAACCACCACACCCTTCCTCTACACATTAATACAACTTCAAACATCATTTCCAGAGATACCCAAACAGCCCTCAACAACAATATTCATAAGGCAGCCACTAAAAATCTCAAATCTTTCAGCATAATAGGAGAATATTGACTCAAAGATTTATCATCATCCATGAATTCTTGATAAATATATACAAAATTCTCCAATCCAAACATGATCAAAGAGAAGAAAACAAATGGGTTGAAGTCTTACCTTAATTCTGGAAATTTATCCTCTAAACTTGTACTTCAAGAATTCAAACTCTCCTTCAAACTTCTTACTTGAAAATGAGACAGCACTCAAGAATCCCTAAGGTGTTTTAGGGCTGCTTATTGAAGCCAAGAGAGACCAAGAAAGAAACTTAAGAAAATCTGAAATTTTGCAAGTTCAAAATGGAGAATAAGACTTGATCCTTATCCTTGAAAAAGGAGGTGTTATGGCCGACACTCTTGACCAATTTTGGTCCATATAATGTCAAGTAGGTGCCCCACCTGCTTGTCCTTTTAACTTGGGCCCTTTTGGACTTAATATTATTGGACCTTGGCTGTCCATTTTTCCTTTGTTCTTTTAATCAGCTTGGGACAGATTAGTGCAAGTAGGTGGTACACACTTGGCCCAATAACATGGTAAAACAAATCTTAGGAGGTCATGTACTTACTTAGTTTCACTTGGGCTTTATCCATAATGGCCAATTGGCAGATTTGGCTGTTGGGCCTTCTTTCATTCACATTTTCTTTAATAGGTTTGGGCTTCAAATGAGCCCCTAAATATAAGCCTAAATCTGGTCAATCAAACTTGGACCCTTTAACTATAATATAGATCAAGTAGGTGATGCAACTGCTAGCTCAATTACCACCTTACTATAATTACTTAAATACTTTCCATCGGAGTTAACTTGCAATACATATGCTAAAACGTGCAAGGAATTACATCACCTTCCAAGCTAGTTTAAACCAACACTAATCATGTAAGAAACATGATCCCTCACCTACACTATAAGTATATGTCAAGTATAACATGAATAGAACTACCACATACGAAAATACAGGCCGTTACACATACATCACCTAAAGGACATTCAAGTAATGGTCTTGGACAAGACCTAAGGACTCTTACTAACATCTTCAAACCCTATTGTGCAATGTCTAGATAGAGTCCCATACCACAACCTAAACCTCATAGAACTTCTCTAATGATAATATGTACCCCATACGATGAGAATAGGCAATAACTGACATAGACCATGGTAGCAAAGCATGGAATCCGAAGTTCTATCCTACTCCGATGAGGTTGTTCTACTTGCCAATGGTAAAACTTAGACACATCCCATGTAGGCACATAGTTAAGGAAATATGAAGGGCATGCTTTGTAAACTAGTCTCATTCTTTAACTAGAACTACTTCCCTTACCATACTCACTCGGTGCTAGCCTTCGTTCTCATAGATTTAATCACACTAAGGTTCATATAAAAGGGTTCCATATAAAGTTCATAACCCAATTACATTTACCTTACCAAAGCAAGGTCCACTAGGGCTATCTCACTATGTTGACAAGAAGCTCATCATGACTTTTCTAAGGATTGATATGATGCCGTTCCAGCAATCACCCTTGAGTCCATCATTCATTACATGAAGGATACCATTACGGCTTTCGACTTCAAGTTTCATAACCTTACCACTTGGTTAAAGGTTTCACATAAACGACCCTATTATCATCATTCAAGGTCTCACCTAACATTCATTAATTCATTACTAAGACTCTTTAAGTTCCTAAGTCAAGACATCACATATTCATATTCATACAAGCATCAAGTAAGGGACACAAGTCTACCTAAACAAGACACCACATACTTCACTTTAGCACATATAACATACATTCTTTAGACACTTAATAATAACTCTTAACATCATTTAGTCAACCTATTCAATACCTTAACATCATCAACATCATAATTATAGACTCATATAGCCAAGTTAGGAACAACCATATATCAACTCTAAGACTACACACTTAACACATAGTCAGAGTATAATAGACTAACACATACTTTCACATATAGATAGATATGATAATACTTCACATAATCAACTACACAAATAGTCATATTACTTCAAGTAGTTGCCGACAAGGCCATGATAATCAATATACTTAAAATAACTCCGACAAGGCCACATCAATTCACATAACACCGCCACCTTAAGTGGACCAAACCAATCACAACGTAATTGAAGTCTAACTAGCATTAAATAAAGGAAAAATAGGGAAGCGTACCACCACTTCATCATCAACACTTCAATACAATGCCAAATCATCAAATTCAATATCATAAGGCTCTTACCCATGGCCATGAACATCAATTCAATACATAAACTATAATAATCAATGAAATCTAATTCAATTCATTATAGATTCATAATATAAGACAAATTAGACATCAATTGAATAAAATTCTTATATCATTAGAAAGCCCATAAGAAACTACACATTAATTCTTAAACATTAGACCAATATCAAGTAACACATAAATTAGTCAAAAACTAGGGTTCATCAATTACATGGGTTCATAGGTTCATTGAATTAAAATCACCTTATTAACAACAATTCAATCACTAAACAATGATTAAAAACTATTAATGCAAGAACCCATGGTAGATCATGAAATAGGTCAATTCATCTTTAGAAAACTTTACAAAACATCTTTGAAAGTTGGGCTCTTTGAGAAACGAGTTTCAAGGAACAAAAACCATACCTTTACAATTCTAATCCTTAGATTTGATGAAAAATATCCACTCAATTCATCACACCAAGCTCTTCCTTGACTTTGGACTTCAACGGAGTCTTTGGGAATTCGTAAAGGATTTTGGGGTTTTAATTTTTGAAGAATGAAATCTTCTAAGTGTTTTAGACATATAAACACACTTAAAATACCCAATATACCCCTTAGGAACTGCCAAATTCTATATTTTGAAGTGGGGTGAAATTATAACTTCACCCCTTAACTTACAGTGAAGCTGCGTGCAGGATAGAGCCATCGACGGTTGGACAGTCGACGGACCATTTGTCCACAAACGGACCGTCCTGTCCTTTTGTTGGTTGGATCAGAGACTCAGATAGGGTCTCCTCTCACCCAAGACTAAGTCCCAATCGACGAGACCCTACCAACGGGGAGTCGACTGCTTCCGTGGTTTGGGCTGTCTTGGGCAGTCTTGGCACCTATTTTGGGTCCTTCCTCAAGGACCTTTGGATGGTCCTTGGGGATGTTCGCCTGGGATTTTCCAACCCAAACATGACTGTATACTAGTTAAGGACCTATCACATGAATTTCATCAAAACGAACACGTAAAACTCAATGAAATATGCATAGCCACACAAGGTCATTTAAAGGCACATCTTTCGAATGCCATGGACGTTCTTGGGTGTTTGACCTCCAAACATATCGAAACTTGACACACTGCCTATATACATCATATAAAATCATTTAAGGACTTAAAAACATCATGAATCACACATAAAAACATAGAACCACATATGAGGCACTTAGGTAATTTAGTCGTCGAACGTTTTGGTCGTCCCTGCACGTTTGACTTCCAATGCACCTAATACTTTAGACACTGACTCAATACCCTTTAATAGACCTATTTAGGACCTTATACCACCTTGACCACAATGTTAGGCTCTAGTTCACCTATGTCATTTTTGTGATCTTACATTCTCCCCCACTTGGACAACATTCGTCCTCGAATGACACTTGCCACTCTCCGAACACTTCCAAGAGTAGAGAATCAACTAACAACACATAACCAAACCATATAACTCACAATCAAGGAGAAAAAAATCAATTTTCACATAGTCAAGAGATTTACAACACAACAAGAAACTAGAATACACTTTTATAACTCATTATGCTACAAAACTCACATTCTTCATTCCAAATAGCAAAAACTCATTTTATATTCATTAGCATGCTTATACACATCAGTTCTAATCACATTACAACAAATTTAGACCAAAGAATCAAGTAGTCACATTTTGAAAAATAACACAGTGAACAGTTCAAGCTAAAGTGATTTAGGCCAATTTTTCTAAAAATGCAATTTTTGCCAATTCATGATATAAACATGCTAATATTCAAGGTAACATCATATAAACATCTTTTACAACATGATCATAGCTCAATAAAATACACAATGCAATAAGTTATATGAAATTCAACCACACTCCTAAGCATCATAAACATGCAACAAACTAGCACACCTATCTAGACATACTCCCACTTAGAAGGAACCCATATCACAATAAGAGAAATAAGGACTTACCAATATCATCATCACTCTCATCCGGCTTCTCTCCTCTAGTTCGGAGTGCATAGAAACGCCTCCTTGTTGGAGCATCATCCTTTGGAACACTAGGATCAACTTTCTTACCCTCTTTTCCTCTGGAAGCAATGTTAGGACAATCTCTAACTTTGTGTCCATCTTTTCCACATCCAAAGTGAATCCCGGTACCCACTAGACACTCACCAAAATATTTCTTACCACAAGTAGCACATGTAGGTTTTCCATCTTTGGAACTACCTCATTTCTCAACCTTGAACTTAGCACCACCTAGATTCTTTTTGAGTTTGAGCCCTCTTTTAAAACCTAGATTGCACTTGATCACTAGTAACACTCCTTTTCAAGTTTCTTGACATCCTCCTAAGTTTGGATTCTTCAATTGATTGTGCATACACCATGAGTCTAGCTAAGGTCATAGCATCATATAGCATAGTCGTACGACATTCTTCCCTCACCAACTCAGCTACACCCGTCACAAAGCTACTCATTTCATCCATTGGATTAGACACTATGGATAGTGCATATCTATACAAAGTTCAGAACTTCAAATAGTACTCCTTGACACTCATATTGCCTTGCTAGAGATTGATAAACTCCTCTACTTTTACCTCTCTCCTCTCATGGGGAAAGTACTTGCCTAGAAAAGCTTTCTTGAAATCTTCCCACTCAATTGGATCCGACTCCACCAGCCTATTAACCTTTCATTGAGTGTACAAAATTTGAGAGACATCCTCAATTGATACGAAGCCAACTCCGCCTTCTCCCTATATGTAACCCCAATAGCACTCAATACCTTTTACACACCATCAAGTAACTCTTGGGGATCCTCATCTACCTTATATCCAAGAAATATTGGAGGATTCAACCTCACAAAGTCTCTCAACCTGGAGGTTATAGTGCTCTCCACAACCTTAGGTGACTACTAAAATTCTCTTGAGTAGTTACGGCTCGGGAGATAGCAAGCAAATCATATCTAATCTCCCTATTAGACATCTCTAGAACCTCATTACCTCCTTCCACATTAGGGGCATGATCACCTTGAGGAGGCACTTGATCACCTTGATCACCTTGGATACCTTGCCCACCTTGAAGAACTTGCTCAAGTTGCTTAACTTTCTCAACTTGAGGATGAATCTCCTCATTCAACCTTTCCTCTTCCAACCTTCTAGCGGTCATCCTTCTGGTGTTCATCTCCTAATACACAAGGAAACACATTAAGAAGGACACTCATAAATTACTCTACCGCACGAAATAAGAGTAGAAATGAAGGGAAACTCTATTGTCCTATAGCCTCTCTCCCATAGGTGTGTCGCGACTCACATCGATGGTCAAGACTCTACTAGACGTGACTTGATGAGACTTTTTGATTCCTAAGACTACTTTCACCAAACTATGCGCAGATACAAAGCTTTGTCACGACCCGAAACCACACCCTATAAGTTAGGGCACAATCTCGGATTGTGACATGGCGTACTCAACCTCTCGTAGGTCTCATACAAGCCTCTCATATCATTCATCGCATATACATAATAAAAAGTAGTGCAAAATTACAACTTTTCATAAAACAATAGCATAGTCTTAAAAACCCTTTCATATAGAAGTAATAGGAAATACTAAGTCTCAATCTCATCATCTTAAGACACAAGAGTACTTGGGACACGGCCCATACGAAATATAAAACATAGTACTATTAAGTCTATTAAAATACTTCAATACGAAACATAAAAGACATATATGCCCTCTAGTCAAGTGAGGACATACTTCAACTTTTCTTGAACGATAATCTAAATCCAATTTTTCTTACCAAAAGCTCTTCACCTACCAAGAACTATATAGATAGATAAAAACATGGAATTAGTACAACCACATGTACTAAGTATGGCTTATGCATAAAAATCATGAAAACGGACATTTATTGAAAATATGAATCGTTTCATCTAAATATCGTAATATCATCATAAGAACAACATTTAGCATCTTAGAATCACATAAGAAAACATTTAAAACCAATTAACATAATTTTAGAACTCATTTTCCAGTGAACTCAATTCACTGTCCAGTGAAGTACCTCACTGTTACAGTGAATTCTTCTAATTTCGTACTAAGCATCTTCTAGCATGTAGTCTTCTCACTAAAGCTATCCTAAGATTCACTTGAGTCACACAAAGAGAGACCGCCCACACAACCTCTCTAAATGTGCCTAAACGACCCTTAAGATTACTTGTAATGAGTCACATACGCACTTACAAGCATCATAAACATTAATATAAGATTCTTCTACCAAAGGAGATTCTAAGTCTCACATGAGTGAGTTGTGAAGCAACCGCACATACAATCACTAACACGAACACTCAAGAGATCCTACAGACTCCCTAAGATAGAATCATTCTCACTAAACACACCAACACATAGATGATATGAGATTCTCCTTCCAAAGGCTATCAAAAGACCTACTTAAGTAAATCAAGAAGATAACGTTCATGATTGACCTTTTCAAGATTACCTAAATAGTCCTTAATACTACCTAAGGCTTAAATAATGTCCACAACACTAGAATTCTTTCCTAACTAGAATCATTCTCAAGACTTCCCTAGGTAAAACATGAAGAGATCATCCTTTATGCCCTCTTCACACTTTAACTAAGGAATCCTTAAGTCACTTTATATTAGGTACTTATCTATTTACATATTTTATATCATTAATTCATTAGTTCATTAGTTCATTTAAGAGACATACATCACCTAAAGGACATTCAAGTAATGGTCTTGTACAAGACCTAGGGACTCTTACTAACATATTCAAAGCCTATTGTGCAATGTCTAGATAGCGTCACATACCACAACCTAAACCTCATAGAACTTCTCTAATGATAATATGTACCCCATACGATGAGAATATGCAATAACCGACATAGAACATGGTAGCAAAGCATGGAATCCGAAGTTTTATCCTACTCAGATGAGGTTGTTCTACTTGCCAATGGTAGAACTTAGACACATCCCATGTAGGCACATGGTCAAGGAAATATGAAGGGCATGCTTTGTAATCTAGTCTCATTCTTTATATTGAACTACTTCCCTTACCATACTCACTCGGTGATAGACTTCGTTCTCATAGATTTAATCACACTAAGGTTGATACAAAAGGGTTCAATATCAAGTTCATAACCTAATTACAGTTACCCTACTAAAGCAAGGTCCACTAGGGCTATCTCACTATGGCGACAATAAGGTCATCATGACTTTCCTAAGGACTGATATGATGTTGTTCTAGCCAATCACCCTTGAGTCTATCATTCACTACATGAAGGATACCATTGCGGCTTTCCACTTCAAGTTTCATAACCTTACCACTTGGTTCAAGGCTTCACATAAAGGACCCTCTTATCATCATTCAAGGTATCATCTAACATTCATTCATTCATGAATAAGACTATTTAAATTCCTAAGTAAGCACATCACATATTCATACTCATACAAGCATCAAATAAGGGACACAACTCTACCTAAACAAGACACCACATATTTCACTTTAGCACATATAACATATATTCGACCCTCAAAAATCATTTAGTTTACCTATTCAATACCTTAACATCATCAACACAATCATTATACACTCATATAGCCAAGTTAGGAATAACCATATATCAACTCTAAGACTACACACTTAACACATAGTCATAGCATAACATGATTACCTATGTAGCATCAATAGACTAAAACATACTTTCACATATAGATAGACGTGATCCTACTTCACATAATCAACTACACAAATAGTCATATTACTTCAAGTAGTTTCTGACAAGGCCATGATCATCAATATACTTAAAATAACGTCGACAAGGTCACATCAATTCACATAACACCGCCACCATAAATGGACCAAACCAATCACAAAGTAATTGAAGTATAATTAAATTAAATAAAGGGAAAATAGGGGAGCGTACCACCATTTCATCATCAACACTTCAATCCAATGCCAAATCATCCAATTCAATATCATAAGGCCCTTACACATGGCCATGAACATCAATTCAATACGTAAACTATAATACTCAATGAAATCTAATTCAATTTATTATAGATTCAACAATCTAAGAAAAATTAGACATCAATTGAATACAATTCTTATATAATTAGAAAGCTCATAAGAAACTACACATTAAACCAATATCAAGTAACCCATAAATTAGTCAAAAACTAAGGTTCATCAATTACATGGGTTCATAGGCTAATTGAGTTAAAATCACCTTAATAAACACAATTCAATCACTAAACAATGATTAAAAACCATTAATGTAAGAAACCATGGTAGATCATGAAATAGGTCAATTTATCTTGAGAAAACTTTAGAAATCATCTTTGAAAGTTGGGTTCCTTGATGAAACGAGTTTCAAGGATAAAAAACCATACCTTAACAATGATAATCTTCAATTTGATAAAGAATCTTCACTCAATTCGTCACACCAATCTCTTCCTTGACTTTGGAGTTCAATGGAGTCTTTTGGAATTTCAAAGGGATTTTGGGGTTTTGATTTTTGAAGAATGAAATCTTATAAGTGTTTTAGACTTACAGTGAAGCTGCGTGCAGGACAGACCCATCGAATGATCGACAGTCGACGGACAATTTGTCCACAAATGAACCGTCCTATCCTTCCGTTGGTTAGATCAGAGACTCAGATAGGGTCTCCTCTCACCCAAGACTAAGTCCCAATCAATGAGACCCTTCAAATGGGGCGTCGATTGACCCACTGGGCGTCGACTGCCTCCGTGGTTTAGGCTGTCTTGGCCATTCTTGGCACCTATTTTGTGTCCTTCCTCAAGGACCCTTGGATGGTCCTTGGGGATATTTACCCGGACGTTTCCAACCCAAATATTATCGTATACGAGTTTAGGACCTCTCACATGAATTTCACTCAAAACAAACAAGTAAAACTTAACGAAACATGCATAGACACACAAGGTGTAACAACCCTAAAAAAATGAATATGCTAAGTAATGTTTAGTGTGTCTAGAATGCCTACGTTTAGACCAGGGTTCACACGGATTGATGCGCGTAGAACCAGACCTCGGAACCCTTGCTACAGCCAAGACAACTAACTTGGGGAGTTAGTTGAGCTTGGAAAGGTTGGGTCCAACCATGTAGGGCTCTCGAATATGAAGATTTACTCGAATGAGTCCTTACCGGACTTAAAAAGAGGAAATCTTAAGTTTGGAGGGTCTAGGGGTAAAATGGTCTTTTACCAGGCTAAGGTTAATATCATAATTACCCTAAATATATATTTAATTATTTAATTAATAAAGTGGAGGGGTATTTTGGGGAGAGAGTGCCAAAAATGGGCTCTAAGAGTAAAGTCTTGCTCCACCCGGGTTCGAACCTAGGTGGAAGCAATGAATTAAATTGTTTTTATTTAAGTGGGTAAATTAATGTAATTAATTAATATTATTTAATTAATGGCTGATTAAAAAAAAAGGGGAAATCAGATTTTTAGTTATTAATTATTAATTATTAACTTAAATTGACTAAGTCTTGCCAACTATCCTAGTTTTAAGGGGCAATATCTCACACAAACTCTCTCACACGCCTAAACCCCTCTCTCTCTCTCTTCCATTTTGCTTTCTTGGCTGCAAAAACAGAAAACAAAACATTACAAAACAATGAAAAGTTCTCTACACTCAAGGAACATACAAAAAAATAAATATACAAACAAGCAAGCTAACTTAAGAAACGAAAATTTTACAACATCTTCTCGGCGGGATCGTGTTGAAGGTTTAGTGGAGGATTTGGGCAGCACTTTGAAGGTGTGGAAAGCTACAACAAGGTATGGTTTTTCTCTCTTGGAATCCTTTCTCCAACAGAAATTTCCTTCTACAAAATTCAACGTATGAAACTAGGGTTGTCCCCTTTATTGTTGAATTCCTTGTCCCTAGTCTCCTTCCGATTTCAATCTAAATTAGGTTAGAAATCATGTTGTTGGTATGGTTGCTGGTAGCTAAGTGTGAAATATGATGCTCTTTGTGATTTTGTGTTTGGGAATAGCAAGCATGTTCAATGATGTCAACCGAAAATGATGTGGTGCAATATGTTAAATGTTTGTTGTTGTTCTCCGTAATAAAGTCTTAAAATGGCTTGTTTTATGATTGGTATTATTGTGCATAAGATGTGTAAGTTTTGATGTTTAAATGAAGTGTAAGGTGGCTGATCTTAAGTGGAAAAATCTAAGCTAAAAAACAATGAATCAACACCTAAGAACGTGTTAAACGAATCGTGAAAGTACCTCAAAACGAATGTATGAATGTTGTTAAGTAAAGGCTGGAAAATTTAATTAAATTTCCAGCATTTGGTGATGAGGTTTCGGTCAAAAACAGTTCACCACGTACTATGTAAAAATGCAAAACAAATCAGTGAGGTTAGCAGGGTTCGAACCCGAGACCTCACCTTGCTAAGTTACAAAAAAAAAATCAAAATAAAGAAATGGGGTTAAGGGGGATCAAAATTGGGTACCTAGGCTGATTCTCCTAGACTTCAGAATAAATAAAAACAAAGGAAAAGAGAGGAGTGGTATTCGAACCCACCGCCTCTAGGCTTAACGTGTAGCCAAGTAATAATAAAAGAAAGAAAAAGAGGAGAGGTGTGTGGGTTCGATACCACGACCTCTCGATCACGTGAGGAGACAAAGGAAACTAATCAATAATAATGAAAGTGATGGGAGTGGGATTCGAACCCACCACCCCTCGGCTGAGTGGAGTAACAAAAGTAGAAAAAAATAAGAATAATGATGTTGCTAAGGGGATTCGAACTCGGATCTCCAAACCGAAACATAAATCAAAATTAAGAGAAAAACTAAGAGTTGTTCAAGGGATTTGAACTTGTGTTCCTTTGCCCAAACTTCCGTATTGATACATAAGTCATACGTGAATGAAATGTTCAAGAATAATGCCACATACTTAGATCGAAATCGAGATCTTGGCATACATACAAGATACATAAGTCTTGTACTACATAATCTTAGGAAGATATGAGTCACTTAGCGAACTATGAATGAAGCTTGATGGTTTGTATGTATAGACCCATAAGTCTAGCATACGTTTAAAAAAAAGTGAACCTAAGATGTATGTAATGAAATGATGTAACCCTAGAAGGGTTAAATACAAGTGTAAAACACACTAAATGGACAAGTGCATTGGCATATGATGAAATGATTATTATGTAATGAAATGATGAAACCCAGAAGGGTTAAGTAAGAGTGTGAAACACACAAATGGCCAAGTGCATTGGCATATGATGAAATGAACATTCACGTAAAATGGGGTGAGTAATTATGAAGAGCAATTGTGCTAATATTAATGAATGTGGTGACAAGATGATATGAGGCTAATGTAAAAGATGAGAACAATCTCAAATGAGCATAAGTAAATGTTACCAAAACGTACTCACCTATGAGAGTGTAAAGTTAATGATGAGACCAGTCTCTATGAACACTCTATTGAAAGTATTGAGATTAACAAACTTAATACTAATGATGAGATGAGAAATCATCTATTGATCTATGATGTCCTCATACTAGAAGTCAGCTTCCATGATGTATGAGTTGAATGTAATGGAACTTTATACTGAGCACTGATAGACTAGCTATGAGCGGTGATGCCTTCTTTCGGGAAGGGTGAAGGTTCACGTAACTCTCATGAGATGAGACTGTCCGGCTTGCCGGGTATGGGTCTCCTTATATCTCCTGGTCTTCGAACCTATACAACCAATATAGGGATCTGGCGGGGTTAAATTCCCATGTACGCTAGCATGTTTAGGGTCACCTTGGCCGGTGATTCCACCTCTTTTCGGTGTGGGAGAGACACTGGATTTCATGATAATCACATGATCTATGATGCACATAATGAAATGAACGATACCAAATGTGTTAGGATATGATAATCAAGAGGTGAGCTAGACTCAAGTAATGACACTAGGTTATTCTTGATCATTGCACAGAAGACCCGATGAAAGTCTTAAACTACATCCTAGGTATAGCTGGTGTTCACACTATCCTATGAACGAAATGAAATGAAGTACGTATGAATGAATAAAGCAGACTTTGTGTTTCCTAATGAAGACTCCCTAATTGAGGTCCCATATGTTGAGCCCTCATTTTGGAAAGTCTTAATGTCAAGTCCATGATTCCAAGGTCTCATGGCATATGAATGAACGTTATAAAAGATGTTATGTGCTATATGCAATATGATATGTGCTATGTGTAAGATGTTATGTGCTGTGTGAAATATGATAAGTATGATGATGCATATTATTCTTATGGCATGACTTTCCTAATCCAAATTTCGAAAGCTCACTGACTTTCCTAATCCAATTTTGGAAAGCTCACTGACTTTCCTAATCCAAATTTAGAAAGTTCACTAACTTTCCTAATCCAAATTTGGCAAGTCAACTGATTTGACTTTCCATAATCATGTTGTTAGGAAAGATCTATTCTTACTCATGCATGTCCTTGGTGTGTGCTTGCATATACCCATACTTAGTACAAGTGTGTACTAACCGTATACAACTCTACAATTTTAGGTGCAGGCACTGGTGGACGCTAGAGCTACAGGTTCACGCTGAAGCTATCCGGACGTCGAGCATTCATCCGGACATGGTAGGCCCTCATGCTTTTGAGGATGCTTGCCCATTTATATTCTAGCTTAGTCTTAGGATTGAGCTAGTGGAGTATGTTCCACTAGCGTTTCTTTCCCATATTATTTCAGACATTGTATTGGTGCCATTTTGGCAAGTATACAGTTATTGCTATATTAAACTATTTCTTTCATTTGATGATCTTAATGTTAGATGGTTGATGTTGAACAAATTATGAATGTATTAGAAATGATTAGTAAGTATGTTAAGAGACAAAAGTTTCAAATTTTCCGCTAAAATTAACCTAGATGAAGTAAGAATGACGTAAGTAGTCTTGTCTGCATCCTCTGAGAGGTCAACGATGCCGGTCTCATCTGGGGTCTAGATTCCGGTCGTGACACAAGGTCAATTCAAGGCACATATTTTGTATGCCATGGACGTTCTTGAGTGTTTGACCTCCAAACTTCTCGAAACTTGACACACTGCCTATATACATCATATAAACTCATTTAAGGACTTCACAACATCATGAATCACACATAAACACATAGAACCACATATGAGGCACTTAGGAGACTTAGTCGTCGAACGTCTTGGTCGTCCCTTGACGTTTGACTTCCAATGCACCTAATACTTTAGACACTGACTCAATACCCTTTAATAGATCTACTTAGGACCTTTGACCACCTTGACCACAATGTTAGTCTCTAGTTCACCTATGTCATTTTTGGGATTTAAACCATGGACCCTATTGGACTCAAGGTGGTCTCTCTAATGGGCCCAACACACCTTGGGTGTTGGGTCATCTTAGGCTAATGCTTATATTTGGATTTGGTTTTTCTCAATCTTAGGTTGACTAGAATTAGTTTAGAAGTGACGGTTACTCGAGTCGGACAAACAACGGGGTGAAGCTAATAAACAAACTTGGATGACCGCAAGCCAACTATTCATTTATTACTTCCAAAAATTAGACTTAAGTGTTTTCTGAAGGAAGTCGTGGTAAGCCACGTAAACTCCTTTCTCCTAATTGTAACGACTATAAAAATGAAATAGGTCAAACTAGAGATTCACATGTGTTTCATGAGTTAATAATGTATTAAAATAGTATATTTTAGCATTGGAAGTCAGTTCGTAAAGTTTGGGAGTGTTTGGAAGTCAAACGCCCAAGACGTCCGAAAACTAGTCAAAGATGAACTAGTGTGTTGTAGTGAAGTTTTGGGGGATGCTTTGAGAGTGAAATTGAGTGTCAATGGTTCCTATGCATACAGGGATGTACCAACTGTAAAAACGTCCAAGTACGACTCATCGGGGACTACCCGAAGGCCCCCCAATGAGGACCCAAACATGGGTCAAGATGCTGCCCAAGGACGCGTGCAGGTGCAGGATCTGAAGCCCC
>JABWTJ010001350.1:0-12708 GCA_016801875.1 Solanum sitiens
GCCACTTGATCACACCCAAATAGTAACGAAGCAGTAAGCTGCAATCTATCTAGTGAGTGATTTCTTTTCTTCCCTATCCCTTTAATCACGTATATATACTGTACAACCTTCGCATCAGGTCCTCCCCAGAATTCCCTACAATATTTAAGTCCTTTATATTATCCATAACTTCCCCGCACATCCAGTCACATCCCTTATCATAACATACATAAAACAATCTTTGAACATAATAATGTAATAGAAGCAATATGAATCGTGGTTTCTGATTACCAACACTTGAAGAGCTAACTTTACTTTTAAAGTGCTCAAACAAGCTCATAACTTAATTTAAAGAGGACTCCCCTCCATAGCTGTCCCAACATGCACTAATCACCAGAACATCCTCCCCAATATTCACCATGTAAGAGTAACAATTTCCAACTCACTAATGCATACCAAGTGTCTTAATTAACTCAAGCACAAGAGGGAGAAAATTGCAGTAGCTTACCTTGCTGGACATGACTACCACTTGATAAGACTTGGATTCAGGTTGTCCTCCTTAACTTGTCTTAAATTATACCTTCCAATAGCTTGAAATACCTATTATTTAAGAACCCTAATGGTATTTAATGGCTGTTGTATGAATCTAAAAGAGAGAAGAGAGAAAGCTCTAGTAATCAGATATTTTGTCAAAGTAAAAATGGTTGGGAAAAGTTGATATCAATCTCTTTTAAAGGGACCTGCTTTGGACGACTTTATCACTCATTTTGGGCCATAATATGCCAAGTAGGTGACCCACCCACTTGGACTTTTCATTAGGACTTTTTTGGACTTAATAACATTGCCCTTTTGCCACCTTTCTCATTCTTAATTTGCAGCCAACATGTGTCTTTAATTTGGGCCACACCTTTAAGTAGGTGATGCATCTAGTTTTCCATTAAAATTATTTCTTGTGGGCTTGAGAAGATTGGGCCTTGGTTGTCCATTTCCCCCTTATTCTTCCATTCAACTTGGGCTAAATTAATGCAAATAGGTGTAGTGTACTAGTAGGTGATGCACATGCTTGGTCCTTTGGGCTGGTCAATAAGTCAAAGTAGGTGATGCACCTACTTGTCACTTACTAGCTTAGTGAAGTCAAGCAAGCACCTCAATATTTTGTTAAATTTCTAGACCTTAATAACTTTAACATAACTTAGAACTTATATACACTATGCCACTTTATACTTTAGACTCAAATACCACATTGTCATCTCAAGTGTAAATATTTCCATGAACATCAACTTAATAGGGTCGCATCAAAATCTCTGGACAGTTCACTTTAAATATTACCACTAATTGCATAGGAAACCAAATCCATAACTATACCACAAGGCAGTTTATAAGCATTATTAAAATAGAACTAGTACACGTAGAATACGGGGTGTTACATCCTCCCCCTCTTATGATCATTCGTCCTCGAATGATAGGTGCACCTGGTAGTTCGATTAATCTCTGAATTTCATATAGAGATTTGCGAGAGTCCCAATTGTAAATAGGAAGGACTATCCAGAATCCATAGACTAACCAAAAATATGTATAGACAAATCTAGCATGACGTCTCGATAGATATGGTTCATGAAATAGTAATATGAAAAAATTAAATCCCTTCTTTACCATGTAATTCACTAAAAATACACAAGTAGTACTCATACAAATAAGACTGTAATATACCTAAACACAAGAAACACAAATGACACATCAAATGAACAAATTCTAGCAAGATTCATGATCATATAAGAGGACCACATGATCTCAGATCCTTATATTGATGTTTAAAATGAGGAGGGTTACTTAGTATCTCTCTATCATCTTCTATTCCCAGGTATGTTGTTATATTCTATTCCTTCCCTTAATACTCATGGTTACACATTCTGAACTTAGCTTCCGAGCCTTAACAATTAAGAATAACTATAGAGTATCTCCCAATTTTATTTTATTTTTGTATATGAACGGACACATAGAATCATAGGCTATAGGGGCAATACTTTCCTTTCTCTTTTATTTCATGACACTTTTCAGAGGTGAATCTTTTAAGAACACATAGTTGTTAATATAAAATCTAAAGTTTTATGCCGCTCCTGTGAATAGGGTATTATGCTAAGTTATTTATCTATGGTTGATTAAATTTACATATATGGCCAACCTTTTCTGTTCAAAGTCTTCACTACATATTGATACAAGGAAATATTTTCCCAAATTGTTCAAAACTCAAATCAATAAGCATAGAGAGGGCATAGTATATGGATGAATAAGTCACATTGGACATGACACATAGGCAGACTATCCCAAAAGGGAGCGCGCAAGGTATATGTGAATTAAGCTATAGAAATACATGGTATATGCGTGCATATGACCTATAGGTTAGCGTGTGAGCGAATGAACTATAGGGAATGTAGGAATGGTCTAGATGATCACATGATGCATGAGTACATAAGCTAAGACATGTAGTAGATATGGCATGTAGACATATCAGAAAATGAGCTACGGAACACAAATCACATTGAGCAAGTGCGTTATATTGCGTGGATAGGTGGACTAACATGTCAATGAGCACAAATATGAAATATGAGCAAGTGAGCACATAACACATGGCCAGAAAAGCTATAAGGCCTAAAATGTTTAAGCAAGTAGGCCATAAGGTATGCAAAATATATAGAAATGGTCATATGATTAATTTAGCATGCATTACTCATACAATATGGACAAGTGGCATGTGGGAAGTAACCAGTGCAATAAATAACATGTAAGGAAAAGTTCCTATGAAAACATCATTAAACAAGGGTGATATGAAGCGGATAACACTTGCATGTAAGCATTCCATGACGTTAGGTAACCTATGAGAAGGCAATCCACAAAGGGGAAATGACATACAAATAGATAAGTTATAGAATATGCAGCATGTATAATTATATAAAAAAAATCATCTTTGAAAGCTACGATATATCCTATAGAACAACTCTAACGTACTAAGATAAACACACTGTCTTAAGCTTTTAAGTTATAGGTGGGATAGTTCTGCTCATATTCCTTACTCGCCTCAAAACACATACAATTGATTTTCCCATCTACTATCTCCAATCTCCTAAGAATTCTTATAGGTGTTCTGCTATTGGGACTTGGCTTCCGTCTAGGTCAATATAAATAGTACAGTCGTGATAGAAAAAGAAAATCCTCAAAAATAAAGTAGATCATCTTTTAGAGTAGGAGGACGAGGTCAACTTTGCCTTCATTACTAGCTTGTGTTATATCACATTCAATGATTGATGCCCCTTGAAGATCATAATAATAATAATAAATCGTGCTTCTTGAACGCATCATGAAATATGAACTCTAATAACATGTAAATGCCAGGTACCTATAAAGTTATATCATGATTCATAACGTCTTAGAGTTAGCCGATTTGGGCTTAACTAGATAGGTCTGGCCATACTAATAGATTTCCTCTTTTTTTTTTTTTTTTTTAATAAGTGAGGGTGCTCCGACTCTTTTCCCATGCAAGATAGCAAATAAGAACAAGACTAAATATCAAAACTTGAATCGATACTAAATTGACTTCTCTATGTAACAAAGGTTCACAAAATTGTTCCCAGGAGCGCCATTATAACTCGTTAGCGTTGAAGAGCTGATAACATTTTCTTACCGCATACACTTTAGCAATCACTCTCTCATAACCACCTATGCCACTCCTCTTAGCATCCTCATATCACCCCTACTCCTATGTTTAGGGAATTTGACATATTCCATCTCTTTCTAATGAGAAGTTGTCTGTACATATTCGGCCTGTGTAATTTAAGCTTCATTCTCACAAGCTTCCTATCTAACAAGTAACTTTTAATCAAAACTAGCAGCTTCATGTACTAGATTCCACTATGTACAACCAACTAATCACAACTTAGTTCTAACCAATCAACTTTCTTTTCGTTATTCTTACCCTTTAGGAACATACTAACTCTCTATATCCAACACATACCTCATAAAATGAACCACCACACATATATCATTTGCACTAATTGGCACACTTATCCCTAAGTTTTATATTCATGAAAAGAATACAAATGTTATTAGTACTTATTCAGAGCTGTTGGCACATACCATATAAATGCCAAACATTAACATACTCGGGAGGACATACGGTGAGAATTTGAGCTTTGTCAGCCAATTAGGGGTATCTGTAGTAACACTATTGCACTAATACATCCACCTATAAAATTGTGCCACTGGCTTCTTTGAACTAAAAGAAACTGGTTTGACTACATCAATTTCGAGAACATGTGCAACGCTGAAAATTCTATATATCAAAGACTAAGAACAAGTGTCCTCCATAGGAATAAATCCTGTAAGTATGGAGCAAATATAGAACTCAAGAGCTGGTTACATCCTCCTAAGAAGATCTCCCTGGAAATGCTACAGCAAATATATGTAACTAGGTAACAAATCATATTGGAACCAACATGATGCAAATGGTACAAATGCAACTTTAAATGCAAATAACATAAAAGTCTTTACATACCTTGTGGAGTGAGATGGTCAAATAAAATGAGCTCAATCTAGTCAAACTTTTGGTAACTTGAGGTCCTTTCTGTATGTTACATGCTAACACTTCAACAACCGTTAACCTTAACCATAGTTAATATGAATAGCATGATCTGGTACAACTAGAAATGGGCGTCTTAACTTCGCTCTATCGCACGATCAGGATTATGAAGGAAGGTAACATTTCCTAAATGTCCAAGCAGCCCCCTAATTATTAAATGTGGCGCGCAACACATTCATAACTAAGGATATACTAGACACGACTTTGTAGACCCCCTAGGACGAACTGCTCTGATACCACTTTGTTATAACCCAACCCTAGTTAAGGCAGACAAGTACCTTATGAACACATGCTTTACAAGTAATCTACGATGAGAAAGTAAACTACTATGCAGATTACTGATGAGAAGCTTAAAATACAACACATTTTGACTAGCTAAACCTCTATATATGACAAGTGAAACTATGAATACAGATGATAGCTTTACAATGTCTGCAAAGCCTCTACTGGAATCCATGATGGTACCACTATGAAAATACACATAGTAAAGACTCGGCAAAACTCCTAATCAACCTGGAGCTCACCAACATCCGCTGAGTATAATGTGCTTCTATTGGGAAGATCTACTAGTTGAGTACTTGCACCTGCAGCATGAAATGCAGTGTTCCCAATAAGGGATGTCAGTACAAAAGAATGTACTGAATATGTAAGGCATAATACAACCATATTTAATATGAGAGCTCAAGTGAAACCAAATACCAATAGATAAGGATTAGAGACCACCTTTGCTTTATGCTTGTGGAATCGTGCATGTTACATTATTTTCTCTACTTTTCTGTACTTTATAATATTTATACAACATATGATACAAATGACCAGCTGATCAGTGGTAGAAGAGGATGACCTATGCTAGGCATTTTAACCCCTGGGATGCTGTCCTCATAATTCCACAAATTGGGATCGACCCATGCTAGGCTTTCGCCCCTGAGCTGCCACCCTTCCATACCAATTGGGATCGGCCCATGCTAGGATTTTGCCCCTGAGCTGCCACCCATAATCATACAGATTACGTTTAGATTCTTTCATCTTTGAGGTTGTTGTTTATCAGTTCATAACTCTTGTGGGATTGTTCTTTAGATAATCATAACTCTTTTGAGATTGTTCTTTTTGATGTTCATAACTTGTTTGTGATTGTTGTTTTGGTGGTCATAATCCTTGTTTTGATTTGGAAATACGGACCAGTAGTAGAAGACATATGAATATGGACTTACGATAATAACAATGACATGGAAAGGATATGTGAATTGAACGTAGTACTTAGGAGCTTATATGACTCGGTAAGCATTTTGACATATCAAATTGAAGCACATCCAGTGAAGACAATTTAACATTCAGCCAAGAGATTTGAACTCTATATGATACAAATACAAGGTGTTCATGCATGTGGAACCAAGAGGGGAATGTGAGCACATTAAACTTAAGGACGGATACATATTCCAAGTAAGTACACATAAACATACAATTGAGAAAGTAGTGATTATGTGAGGTAACATTACAGTCTAACATAATGAGATTAATAACAAAGAAAGGAAATATATGAACATGTGACAAGATGACATATCTATAAACAATTGAAGCAAATTGGCAAAATATGGGCAGATCGTATATACATTCTATAAACATATGTACCATGTGTAATCTAGGATTACTTTGACTTATATGAGGGAAATACGTGCTAGGGGTACTTTGACAATGAAACAAGTTTAAACCTTGCATGCTAACACTTGGTAGAGTAAACACACACACATTTAGTAACAAACTCATATTAGAGTACCCACTTCAATGCTATAGGGAGTAGGAGCTGCAACTATGGATCAGTCACTACCAAGGGCACTTAGAAAGCTTACTTTTTGTAATGCAAGTTTTGGATTCATGCCAAAGAAATAGGAAATCAAATAGCCTTACATACCTTGCTATACAATTCGAATCGTATGACTTAAGCTCCTTATCTTCTGATCACTAACTACAATAAAATAAGTCATAAGACTAGTATTAGCAGCTAATTAATCAATTTGAGCCACTTGATCACACCCAAATAGTAACGAAGCAGTAAGCTGCAATCTATCTAGTGAGTGTTTTCTTTTCTTCCCTATCCCTTTAATCACGTATATATATACTGTACAACCTTCGCATCAGGTCCTCCCCAGAATTCCCTACAATATTTAAGTCCTTTATATTATCCATAACTTCCCCGCACATCCAGTCACATCCCTTATCATAACATACATAAAACAATCTTTGAACATAATAATGTAATAGAAGCAATATGAATCGTGGTTTCTGATCACCAACACTTGAAGAGCTAACTTTACTTTTAAAGTGCTCAAACAAGCTCATAACTTAATTTAAAGAGGACTCCCCTCCATAGCTGTCCCAACATGCACTAATCACCAGAACATCCTCCCCAATATTCACCATGTAAGAGTAACAATTTCCAACTCACTAATACATACCAAGTGTCTTAATTAACTCAAGCACAAGAGGGAGAAAATTGCAGTAGCTTACCTTGCTGGACATGACTACCACTTGATAAGACTTGGATTCTTCAAGGTAAAGGTTGTCCTCCTTAACTTGTCTTAAATTATACCTTCCAATAGCTTGAAATACCTATTATTTAAGAACCCTAATGGTATTTAATGGCTGTTGTATGAATCTAAGAGAGAGAAGAGAGAAAGCTCTAGTAATCAGATATTTTGTCAAAGTAAAAATGGTTGGGAAAAGTTGATATCAATCTCTTTTAAAGGGACCTGCTTTGGACGACTTTATCACTCATTTTGGGCCATAATATGCCAAGTCGGTGACCCACCCACTTGGACTTTTCATTAGGACTTTTTTGGACTTAATAACATTGCCCTTTTGCCACCTTTCTCATTCTTAATTTGCAGCCAACATGTGTCTTTAATTTGGGACACACCTTTAAGTAGGTGATGCATCTAGTTTTCCATTAAAATTATTTCTTGTGGGCTTGAGAAGATTGGGCCTTGGTTGTCCATTTCCCCCTTATTCTTCCATTCAACTTGGGCTAAATTAATGCAAATAGGTGTAGTGTACTTGGCCCAATAACACAGTCAAAGAGTCTTAGTAGGTGATGCACATGCTTGGTCCTTTGGGCTGGTCAATAAGTCAAAGTAGGTGATGCACCTACTTGTCACTTACTAGCTTAGTGAAGTCAAGCAAGCACCTCAATATTTTGTTAAATTTCTAGACCTTAATAACTTTAACATAACTTAGAACTTATATACACTATGCCACTTTATACTTTAGACTCAAATACCACCTTGTCATCTCAAGTGTAAATATTTCCATGAACATCAACTTAATAGGGTCGCATCAAAATCTCTGGACAGTTCACTTTAAATATTACCACTAATTGCATAGGAAACCAAATCCATAACTATACCACAAGGCAGTTTATAAGCATTATTAAAATAAAACTAGTACACGTAGAATATGGGGTGTTACAGTTTGAGCATTCTTTGGTTAAAAGTTGAGAAATTCTCATTTAAAATGAATAGACCTTTGTGCATTGCTTGGGTATGAACTCATGAGACATGTAAGTGTGTTGAGGAGAAGGACATTCCTCCCTAAACATAACTAAGCATGGTAAGGTTGAGTATGGACCCATGACATTATGCCTAACTACTAAGAATCCATTGTCAATCTATTTTACTCAAGTCAATGTGCATTGAAGTATGATTGCCTATTTGCTTCTTGAGTGATGTTGAATCTACCTAAGTGTGACTTCAATATGGTTGCATAATGAGCTCTTAATGAAAATACCATGTTATTATTAGGAGAAGTATGTTCCTCCTATGAACATGACAAGATCCTAAGTGTTTGATGCATTTTGAAAGTGAGTGAATAAAGGTTTCGCTTGCTTGTGTTGCATTGAGTGCTCAATGGTTTGAAGTTAGTGTTCCTTGTAAGTTTGGTGCATTGTCTTCTATGTGATGATGTTATGAATGTTGTGGGATTCTATATGGGTCATTGAAGTCCTTGTTGTGTTTAAATTGTTCCAAGTGTCATTCGAGAACGAATGTTCCCAAGTGGGAGATATTGTAACGCCACCAAAATGAGTTAGGGTATCTAGAGCCTCACATGTGCCTATAATCTTGTTAACATTTTGATCAAGTGTTTCAAAGCATGTATTATTGATTCGAAGTTATTTGGAATTCAAACATCCAAAAACGTCCAAGAAGTTCGAAAGTTAGCCCTTGAGACGTGCATGTGTGAATTGAGTGTGCCTAGCTTGTTTGGATGTGTTGCAAGTGTTGTTTGATGCTCAAACTAGTATGGAAGGTCTTTAACATATTATGGTACGTATTTACGTTGGAAACGTCCGGGTACAACTCCCCAAGGTCCCCGCAAGAGGCCCTCAAGAAGGACCAAAGGATGTCGAGACATTGCCTTGGCAGTGTCTATCCACGGAGTCTAATGATGCCTCGTAGGTGTGTTGACACCCCGTCGATGGGGGAGTCGTTCAAGACTTAGCCTGGAGGAGGATCAAGCCAAGGACCAACCATAAACCCAAACGACTGTGGCTATTCACGGCTTGTTGATGGGTCCGTCGATGCAGGCCTCAACATCACTGCCAGGCGACTGTTTTCATTAAGGGATGAATGGGAAATTTACCCCATGTCCTAACCTTACCCTAGGTGGTTTATTTGGTTATTTTTGGGTATTTAAGTGGTTAAAAACGTGACAACCCCATTCCCAATCCATGATTCAAAATTAGATTTCCCTCTCCCAAAATATCCTCTCTAGAAACCTCCATTGGAGATGAAGCTCAAGAACAACCATTACTCATAACCCACCATTTATCCTACAAGTGCAATGACCAAGCAAAGCCCCATAACCTTACTCAATCAAGTAAACCAATTAAAGGATCACAAATAATGCCTAACTTAACCTATAGTAGCATCAATAATAACTATCATCATATTTAGCAAAATAGACCAATATCATGTTCATAAATGAAACTAACATCATATAGGTTTATCAACATGTAAATTCAACATCTTCATAGCATATACATTATAAGAACACAAGAACAACCTCCTAAGGATTCCCTCAAGGCAAACTAGTGCAAAGCATAGGTAGAGTCCCATACCCCTACCTAGGCTAAGTCAGACCTCTCAATTCACCTTAGTTAGTGTATAGTCCATTACTTTATTTTACTTTTGAGAACAATTGTCTTAACCGACATAGACCACAAGAGCTAAGTATGGAGTCGAGTGTTGTAAAACCTTACACCGATGGAAGGTGGACTACCGGCAAATGTAGTACCAAACATGAACATAGCATCTAGGTTGATCCACTAGCTAGTATTACTTTGGTGGCAACATTGTTTATGGAGATTGGGGGCTGTCATGGAAACATCACTCTATGCCCTTTTTGGACTACGAGGATATCCACCCCTTGAGGACTATGGTGAACCCTACATTCCCTCCTTGGGAAGGCACCACCCCTCATATACAAGTTTACTCGGTGCTATGCTAGAGTCCCTTTTGAAATGTCTTTCTTTATTAATCATCATTTAGTTTAGGTCATCGGGTCTAATCCCATATATAGTCATTTTCATCTAGCTCAATAGGTATTGCATGAGAATATCCTTTCATTGCAACCCTCATATGTGAGATTAGCATATCATCATCATCATTTAATAATAAGGCACATAGTCAAGTCATCACCAACCTTATATCATTTCATCTTAAGCATAATCTCACAATTACATAGTCAAGACATTTCAATTCAACATCATACCAACACCTATGTAGGCTATTCACAAGGTATACTTCAATTGAACTACATCACCAATCACAAGCCATCATACTTGAAGTAAAGGTTAGGATCATGAAGATTTACCAAATCTCCTTCAAAATCCATCATCGTGGTCTGACCATCAACCAACAATGGTTTACATCCAATAATAGGTGTAGTAACATCAATTAATAGTCATTAACACAAGAACTAGGTCAACTGCATCATCACTCTCCCAATTAACATCAATTCATAACCTATGGTTCATCATGAATTCATCAAGAAATAGATCCAATCCCAATAATGCATTACCCTAGTCAATCTATACGTGAATAAGAAAAGATAAAAAAAAAATCTAATAATCAAATCATTCTTCAATTCCCATAAATTCATGACCAAGATCCAAGATTTGGGGAATTTGGGGAAGGGAACAAGATCAACTTAAAATTGCATCAACTAACATCAATTAATCAACAATCTATACTCAGTTAGTCATAGGAAATCATAATTTATCATCAATTTGAAGTTTAGAAGAAAACTCATTAGAATTGGAAAATCCCATGGAATTGGGTACTCTGAAATCAACTTTGAGATGAACTCTTGGGTAAAGGAATCCCAAGAGTGAAGAACCCATACCTTATTGAAGCTTAATCCATGAAAATTGAAGTGAAATCCTAGAGAAATTGACCTTCTTCAAGCTGTTTTTCATTCTTCAATGGAGGAATTGGGGAGAGAGAAAGTAGAGAGGTGAGAGCTTTTGGGTTTTGTTTTGGGAATTGGGTTTTGATGAGTGAAACATGACTTAAAGTGACCTTTAGTCTATATATAATCACCCCCTAAAACCCAAAACACCCTTAAATTGGTCTTTTTGTGAAGTCTAAATGTCAAAAATACGATTTTACTGAATTTGAAAGTGGCTCCGCCTCGCGGGGCCAGCATGCATTTTATTTCCCAAAATAAATTTTGGGAAAGTGAGGTCCGTGTGGGCTGCGCGTCGCGCAGAAGCCCACTGGTTCTTAACTTTCGCAGGCTACTTTGGTAGACTGCCCACACATGTTGGGGTCCTCCTCCATGACCCTTCGGGTGGTCCTTGGGGCGTTGTTATTGGACATTTAGACCCTATATACTACACTCTACCTAAAACGTGCAAGGCATTGCATCACCTTCCAAGCTAGTTTAAACCAACACTAATCATGTAAGAAACATGATCCCTCACCTACACTATAAGTATATGTCAAGTATAACATGAATAGAAATACCACATACAAAAATACAGGCCGTTACATCCTTCCCCCCTTGGAACATTCGTCCTCGAATGTTAGCATGGTTGTACGGCCTAAACAAGTTCAAGCCTAAGCTAGTACTACTATTAATCACATTGAACATATAGACTTATACTTACTTGTCAATGCCTCCACTAACATTTTGATCATTCCCACCAGTGTGGAAGAGGTGAGGATACTTCAATTTCATTGCTTCTTCTGCTTCCCATGTAACTTCTTCTACTTGTTGGTTTCTCCATAGAACTTTTACAGAAGCTACTTCTTTATTCTTAACTTCCTAACTTGTCGATCCAGAATAGCAATGGGTACTTCTTCATAAGTGAGATCTCCTGTAACCTGTACGTCTTCAGTAGGAGTAATACGAAATGGGTCACCTACGCATTTCCGTAGCATTGAGACATGGAACACCGGATGAACTGATGAAAGCTCTTGTGGTAGCTCTAACTCATAGGCTACTTGGCCAAATTTTTGGATAATCTTATATGGCCCTATATAGCGTGGACTCAGCTTTCCCTTTTTACCAAACCTCATTACCCCTTTCATCGGAGACACCTTCAAGAACACCCAATCCCCTATAGAAAATTCTAGTCCTCTCCTTCTAATATCTGCATATGATTTATGTCGACTTTGAGCTGTTTCTAGCCTCTGCTGTATCACTTTGACTTTTTCCATAGCTTGATGAACAAGAGCTGGCCCAAATAAGGCAGTTTCACCCGTTTCGAACCAGCCAATTGGTGATCTACACTTTTGACCATATAAAGCTTCATAAGGTGCCATTTTAATGCTCGAATGATAGCTATTGTTATAAGCAAATTCAATAAGTGGTAGGTGATCATCCCAGCTACCCTTGAAATCTAATATACAAGCTCGCAGCATCTCCTCAAGTGTCTGAATCGTACGTTCTGCCTGACCATCCGTTTGAGGATGAAAGGCTGTACTCAAATTCACTTGTGTTCCCAAACTCTTTTGAAATGACTTCCAAAAATTTGCTGTAAATTGAGCTCCTCTATCCGATATTATAGAGATTGGCACTCCATGTAGTCGAACTATCTC
>JABWTJ010001350.1:18532-56840 GCA_016801875.1 Solanum sitiens
AAATAGGAGAGAGAATATTGACTCAAAGATTTATCATCATCCATGAATTCTTGATAAATATATACAAAATTCTCCAATCCAAACATGATCAAAGAGAGGAAAACAAATGGGTTGAAGTCTTACCTTAATTCTGGAAATTTATCCTCTAAACTTGTACTTCAAGAATTCAAACTCTCCTTCAAACTTCTTACTTGAAAATGAGACAGCACTCAAGAATCCCTAAGGTGCTTTAGGGCTGCTTATTGAAGCCAAGAGAGACCAAGAAAGAAACTTAAGAAAATCTGAAATTTTGCAAGTTCAAAATGGAGAATAAGACTTGATCCTTATCCTTTGAAAAAGGAGGTGTTATGGCCGACACTCTTGACCAATTTTGGGCCATATAATGTCAAGTAGGTGCCCCACCTGCTTGTCCTTTTAACTTGGGCCCTTTTGGACTTAATATTATTGGACCTTGGCTGTCCATTTTTCCTTTGTTCTTTTAATCAGCTTGGGACAGATTAGTGCAAGTAGGTGGTACACACTTGGCCCAATAACATGGTAAAACAAATCTTAGGAGGTCATGTACTTACTTAGTTTCACTTGGGCTTTATCCATAATGGCCAATTGGCAGATTTGGATGTTGGGCCTTCTTTCATTCACATTTTCTTTAATAGGTTTGGGCTTCAAATAAGCCCCTAAATATAAGCCTAAATCTGGTCAATCAAACTTGGGCCCTTTAACTATAATATAGATCAAGTAGGTGATGCAACTGCTAGCTCAATTACCACCTTACTATAATTACTTAAATACTTTCCATCTGAGTTAACTTGCAATACATATGCTAAAACGTACAAGGCATTACATCACATTCCAAGCTAGTTTAAACCAACACTAATCATGTAAGAAACATGATCCCTCACCTACACTATAAGTATATGTCAAGTATAACATGAATAGAACTACCACATACAAAAATACAGGCCGTTACACCCAATTTCCCTTAAAGTGAATGATACAATCTCTAAGAATATCTTCAAGATTTTGAATCGTCCAATTCGCCTTACCATCCGTTTGAGGATGAAAAGCGGTGCTTAACTTCACTTGAGTACCCAAAACTCTTTGAAAAGTTCTACAAAACCTAGATGTAAATTGAACCCCATGAAGACTCACTATCTTGTCAATATAGATTCTTGCATAATCTTCCGCCGAATAAATAGACTTAACGGGAATAAAGTGAGTTGATTTGGTCATCCTATCCACTACCACCCATATAGAGTCATATTTTTTTTCGAGTTTGACGCGAACCTACTATGAAATATATATTAACATCTTCCCACTTCCAAGTAGGAATTTGAATTTCTTATAGTAGACCACTCGGCTTTTGGTGCTCGGCCTTAACTTGTTGGCAATTGGGACAATTTGCAACAAACTCCACAATATCCCATTTTAATCCATCCCACCAAAACACCTGTAACAACCCAAAAATAACTATGCGAAGTAATGCTTAATGTGTCTAGAATGCCTATGATCAGACCGGGTTCACACGGATTGATGCGCGTAGAACCAGACCTGTGAACCCTTGCAACAACCAAGAAAATCAACTTGATGAGTTAGTTGAGCTAGGAAAGGTTGGGTCCATCCATGTAGGGCACCCGAATATGAAGATTTACCCAGATGAGTCTTAACCGGACTTAAAAAGGGGTAATCTTAAGTTTGGAGGGTCTAGGGATAAAATGGTCTTTTCCAGGCTAGGGGTAGTATTGTTATTACCCTAAATATTTATTTAATTAATTATTTAATATGGTGGAGGGGCAATTTGGGGAGAAAGGGCCGAAATTGGCCCTTTGAGCGAAATCTTGCTCCATCCGGGTTCGAACCTAGGTGGGAGCAATGATTTAATTTGACTTATTTAATTTGATGAATTAATTTAATTAATTAATATTTAATTGCTGATTTAAGAAAAAGGAAAATCAGATTTTTATTATTAATTATTATTTATTAATTAATATATTTTATTTGACTAAGTCTTGCCTAAAAGTCCTAGTTCTAAGGGAACACTACCTCACATCTCTCTCTCTCTTTCACATCTAAAACCCACCCCCATATATTTCACGTTCTCATCATCAGTAAAAGAGAAAATCAGAAAAAAAACAAAGTTCTTCACACTTTAAGAACTTACACACAAAAACTCAAACGAAAAACTAAGGTAAAAACGAAAATCAACAACAAGTTCTTGACGGGATTTTGCTTGAAGTTTCGGTGGTGAGGCTTGGTTTCGTGGTATATTGGCAGCATTTAAACAGATTTTTAATGACATTAAGGTATGGGTTTTCTTCTCTCTTGATCCCTTTCCCAAGAGACCCTTAAGGTTCATTTTAAATCGCGATTGAAAGACTAAAGTTGTCCCCGTTGCATGCCCCTGTCATTAGATCCTCTAAACAATTCAAAGTATGCGTTGGTATGTCTTCTGGTAGATAATGCTAGGTGTGGTTGTGATTATGGGTTGAATGTGTGGTAGAAAATCATGTAAAGGATGAAAAATATATTTCGGAAAAGTGTATTAAGTGGACTGTTTTGAGCATGTGTGTGCTGAAAATTTGACTATGTTTTCTGCCTGAAGTTTGTATGTTAAATGTTGTGTTTTGCGTGTGTAAAATGCTAAAAACGTGACATTCATAAAAGGTTAAGGTGGCTGACTGAATGTCACTCAAAATGCTACAAAAAAATCAACAAAAGATTAGAGAAAAATGGATTGGAAGAGACGCTGGAAATCCAAGAGGTGACAAAAATGACTATGTTTTAATTTTTTTTTAAAATTATGCGGTCGTTGGGAGTGGAACCCAAGACCTCACCAAATGTAAATTAGATAAAAATTTCATGAAAAAAATGAAAAGAAAAATAAATGTGGAGAGTGGGGATTGAACTCCCAACCTCTTGAATGGATGAGAGAGTTAGGAGAAAAATAAAGAAGAAAAATAAATGTGGAGAGTGGGGATTGAACCCCCAACCTCTTCAATGGATGAGAGAGTTAGGAGAAAAATAAATGAGAAAAATAAATGTGGAGAGTGGGGATTGAACCCCCAACCTCGAATAGATGAGAGAGTTAGGAGGAAAAAAAAGAAAGGAAATATTATGGGGCTGATGGGGATCGAACTAGGGTCCCTCAAATCTGAAAAATGCAATCACCATGTTTGATGTAAGATTAAGTGTTGCCCAAGGGTTTCAAAATCGGGTCCCCTTGCCCAATTCCGTATTGACACATAAGTCATACGTAAACAATTATTTAATGAATGCTACCTCTAAAGATCGAAATCAATATCTTGGCATACTTACAAGATGCATAAGTCTTGTACCACATAATCTTGGGTAAATATGAATCACTTAGATACAGTATGAATGAAGCCTAATGGCTTGTATGTGTGGACTCATAAGTCTAGCATACATTTAAAACATAAATGAACCTAAGATATTATGTGATGAGATAATGAAACCCTAGAAGGGTCAAGTAAGAGTGTGACACACACTAAAGAGCCAAGTGCATTGACATACGATGAAATGAACATTCACGTAAAGTGGTGAGTAATTATGAAGAGTAAATATGCTAAAGTTAAATAATGTGGTGACAACATGATAAGAGGCTAATGTGAAATATGAGAGCAATCTCAAATGAGCCTAAGTAAATGTTACCAAAACATACTCACCTATGAGAGTGTAAAGTTAATGAAGAGACCAGTCTCTATGAACACTCTAATGAAACTATTGAAGTTAATGCATACTTAATACTAATGATGAGATGAGAAATCATCTAATGAGCTATGATGTCCTCATGCTAGAAGCCAGCTTCCATGATGTATGAGTTGAATGTAATGGAACTTTATACTAAGCACCGATAGGCTAGCTATGAGTGGTGATGCCTTCCTTCGGAAAGGGCGGAGGTTCACCTAAATCTCATGAGATGACACTGTCCGGCATGCCGGGTATGGGTCTCCTTATATCTCCTAGTCTTTGAACCTATACTGCCAATATAGGGATCTAGCAGGGTTCAATTCCCTATATATGCTAGCATATTTGGGTTCACTTTGGCCGGTGATTCCACCTCTTTTCGGTGTGGGTTATAAATTGGATTTCATGAAGCTCACATGATCTATGTCGGTTAAGGTTAAAGTTCCCAAAGAAAGAATGAGGCCAGCCTCAAGTAATGCACATAATGAAATGAACGATACCAAAGGTGTTAGGATAGGATAATCAAGAGGTGAGCTAGACTTAAGTAATGACACTAGGTCATTTTTGGTCATTGCACAGCGAACCCGATGAAAGTCTTAAACTACATCCTAGGTATGGCTGGTGTTTACACTAGCTTACGAACGAATGAAAATGAAGTACGTATGAATGAATGAAGCAGACTCTATGTTTGCTAAAGAAGGCTCCCTAGTTGAGTCTCATATGTTGAGCCCTCATTTTGGGAAGTCCTAATGTAAAGTCCATGATTCCAAGGTCACATGGCATATGAAAGAATGATACGAACTATGTGATATGATATGTGTATATGTTATGTGCTGTTTGCAAAATGATAAGTATGATGATGCATGTTACTCTCATGGCATGACTTTCCTAATCCGAATTTGGCAAGTCCACTTACTTGACTTTCCATAATTCATATAGTTAGGAAAGAGCTCTTCTTTATCATGCATGTCCTTGGTGTTTGCTTTCATATACCCATACTTAGTACAAGTATGTACTAATACCATACAACTCTACATTTTTTGGTGCAGGCACAGGTGGACCTTAAAGCTTACAGGTCGACGCTGAAGCTATCCAGACGTAGATCATTCATCCGGACTTGGTAGGCCCTCATGCTTTCGAGGACGCTTGCCCATTATATTCTAGCTTAGATATAGGTTTGAGTTAGTGGAGTAGGTTCCACTACCGTTTCTTTCTCATCTTATTTCAGACATTGTATTGGTGCCATTTTGGCAAGTATACACTTAATGCAGTATTAAACTATTTCTATTCATTTGATGATCTTAATATTAGATGGTTGATTGTGAACGTTTATGAGTTTAAGTAGAATGTATTATATGAATGTTAAGTAACAAAAAGTTCAAATTTTCTGCTAAAATTAACCTAGATTAAGTAACGATGACGTATGTAGGCTTGTCTGTGACCTCTGAGAGGTCAACGACGCTGGTCTCGTCTGGGGTCTAGACTCCGGTCGTGACAAAGTTGGTATTAGATCACTAGGTTAAATTCTGAGGATAATAAGTTGACATCAACCACATTGATAGTTTCTAAGTCATGGTAGTGAAGTGCATCACTATCCTGAATTAGAGACTGCATGATGCGTAGGAAAAATTCCCTTCTTGTGATCTTATCATGCCTTTTGCTAATGTCTGATTTCTTGGTGTTATAAGAGTGTCTAACATCAATTCTTATTTCTTTTCAGAAAATGAACACTAGAAGAAACGTTGGTCAGGGGAGAGGAGGAGCAGCTGCTGGGGGTAATCAAGTTCCACCCTAGGCTCCAGCTGAAGGAGTGGCCATGCCAGTTAACCCAGTTGGGTTGACTGATGCGGAGGTCCGGACCGCTCTGGCTCAGATCGCTCAAGCCATCACTATGCACACCCAGGCTATGACGGCCCAGGCCAACAGACAGGATGTTCAGCGGGAGAACCCACCTGTACGTAGCATGGCAGACAGACTACGGGATTTTACGAGGATGAATCCTCCTATTTTCACAGGGTCCAAGACTTCAGAGGATCCCCAGGAGTTTATTGATGAGGTACATAAGATCTTGGTGTCCATGGGGGCCACAGATACTGAGAAGGCTGAGCTGGCTTCCTATCATCTCAAGGATGTTGCACAGTCTTGGTGCAAGATGTGGCAGGATAGCCGAGCTTTGGGCAGAGTTCCGTTCACGTGGGAGCTATTTAAGACAGCCTTCCTGGAGAGATTCTTCCCCCATGAGATGATGGAGGCCAAGGTTGAGGAGTTTATCAACCTTAAATAGGGATCGATGACAGTCAGGGAGTATTCCCTAAAGTTTGTGAAATTATCCAGGTATGCCACTTCCCTTGTGTCTAACAGCAGAGACGAGATGAGTACATTCTTGACAGGGATTGCTGAGGATCTAGAGGAGGAGTGTAGGGCATCTATGCTGCATGACAGCATAGACCTTTCCAGGCTTATGGTCCATGTCCAGCAAGTGGAGGAAAGGAGGAAGAGGAAGCACACAAGGGCAGGGAACATATCAAGGCTAGCTGAGGAGAATTTTTCAAGGAAGAGTAGTACTAAAATTAGGGATAATCCCAGGTTTAAGAAGGGACTCTCCCACCAAGGGGAGTCAAGTTCATCCAAGGGTCGCTATGATAGGGATTTCGAGTCCAGAGTTAAGATAAACAATGTAGTAGATACACCTCAGGAGAGGCCACCTTGCAGGAAGTGTGGCAAACTGCATGGAGGAGAGTGTATGATGGGCTCTAACGCTAGTTACAGTTGTGGCAAACCGGGTCACTTGGTGAAGGATTGTCCGAATAGGAGAAGTCAAGAACAAGGGAATCAGAGAGTTCAGCCTAATGGTCCAAGAGGCAACGATTCTTCGCACTCAAGTCTAGGGGTGCAGGGGAAGGCACTTCTGGTGAAGTCTCGGGTGCGTAGCCTTAATTAGTCTTTCATGTATTTGACTATGTATGGTGTTTATGCACTAGTATGAGGTTAATATGTTTGAGTCATCATATTGGTTGCTGATTTGTATGACTTATATGTTTACTTATGGTGTATGATCTGATGAGACTAGTTTAGGAAAGAGTTCCTTAGTCTATTAATGTGAAGCTACCAGTAGGTTTCAAGGATGTGCACCATCATGTTAATATGTGAATCAGATATTCACCAATGAGGAGTATTGAATTACCTAGGTATGCATACGTTCTATAGATGACTTATTTATTGCTAGTAAAGAGTACTGACATTCGGGGAAGAACGTTCCTAAGGGGGGGATAATGTAACAACCCAAAAATAACTATGCGAAGTAATGCTTAATGTGTCTAGAATGCCTACGATTAGACCGTGTTCACACAGATTGATGCGCGTAGAACCAGACATCTGAACCCTTGCAACAACCAAGCCAACCAACTTGGTGAGTTAGTTGAGCTAGGAAAGGTTGGGTCCACCCATGTAGGGCACCCGAATATGAAGATTTACCCAGATGAGTCTTAACCGGACTTAAAAAGGGGTAATCTTAAGTTTGGAGGGTCTAGGGGTAAAATGGTCTTTTCCAGGCTAGGGGTAGTATTGTGATTACCCTAAATATTTATTTAATTAATTATTTAATATGGTGGAGGGGCAATTTGGGGAGAAAGGGCCGAAATTGGCCCTTTGAGCGAAATCTTGCTCCATCCGGGTTCGAACCTAGGTGGGAGCAATGATTTAATTTGACTTATTTAATTTGGTGAATTAATTTAATTAATTAATATTTAATTGCGGATTTAAGAAAAAGGAAAATCAGATTTTTATTATTAATTATTATTATTAATTAATATATTTTATTTGACTAAGTCTTGCCTAAAAGTCCTAGTTCTAAGGGAACACTACCTCACATCTCTCTCTCTCTTTCACATCTAAAACCCACCCCCATATATTTCACGTTCTCATCATCAGTAAAAGAGAAAAATCAGAAAAAAACAAAGTTCTTCACACTTTAAGAACTTACACACAAAAACTCAAACGAAAAACTAAGGTAAAAACGAAAATCAACAACAAGTTCTAGACGGGATTTTGCTTGAAGTTTCGGTGGTGAGGCTTGGTTTTGTGGTAAATTGGCAGCATTTAAACAGATTTTGAATGACATTAAGGTATGGGTTTTCTTCTCTCTTGATCCCTTTCCCAAGAGACCCTTAAGGTTCATTTTAAATCGCGACTGAAAGACTATGGTTGTCCCCGTTGCATGCCCCTGTCATTAGATCCTCTGAACGATTCAAAGTATGCGTTGGTATGTCTTCTGGTAGATAATGTTAGGTGTGGTTGTGATTATGGGTTGAATGTGTGGTAGAAAATCATGTAAAGGATGAAAAATATATTTCAGAAAAGTGTATTAAGTGGACTGTTTTGAGCATGTTTGTGCTGAAAAATTGACTATGTTTGCTGCCTAAAGTTTGTATGTTAAATGTTGTGTTTTGGGTGTGTAAAATGCTAAAAACGTGATGTTCATAAAAGGTTAAGGTGGCTGACTGAATGTCACTCAAAATACTATAAAAAAATCAACAAAAGAATGAGAGAAAAATGGATTGGAAGAGACGTTGGAAAGCCAAGAGGTGACAAAAATGACTATGTTTTAATGTTTTTTTAAAATTATGCGGTCGTTGGGAATGGAACACAAGACCTCACCAAATGTAAATTACATAAAAATTTCATGAAAAAAATGAAAGGAAAAATAAATGTGGAGAGTGGGGATTGAACCCCCAACCTCTTGAATGGATGAGAGAGTTAGGAGAAAAATAAAGAAGAAAAATAAATGTGGAGAGTGGGGATTGAACCCCCAACCTCTTCAATGGATGAGAGAGTTAGGAGAAAAATAAAAGAGAAAAATAAATGTGGAGAGTGGGGATTGAACCCCCAACCTCGAATAGATGAGAGAGTTAGGAGAAAAAAAAAGAAAGGAAATATTATGGGGCTGATGGGGATCGAACTAGGGTCCCTCAAATTTGAAAAATGCAATCACCATGTTTGATGTAAGATTAAGTGTTGCCCAAGGGTTTCAAAATCGGGTCCCCTTGCCCAATTCCGTATTGACACATAAGTCATACGTAAACAATTATTTAATGAATGCTACCTCTAAAGATCGAAATCAATATCTTGGCATACTTACAAGATGCATAAGTCTTGTACCACATAATCTTGGGTAAATATAAATCACTTAGATACAGTATGAATGAAGCCTCATGGCTTGTATGTGTGGACTCATAAGTCTAGCATACATTTAAAAAGTAAGTGATCCTAAGATATTATGTGATGAGATAATGAAACCCTAGAAGGGTCAAGTAAGAGTGTGACACACTAAAGAGCCAAGTGCATTGACATACGATGAAATGAACATTCATGTAAAGTGGTGAGTAATTATGAAGAGTAAATGTGCTAAAGTTAAAGAATGTGGTGACAACATGATAAGAGGCTAATGTGAAAGATGAGAGCAATCTCAAATGAGCCTAAGTAAATGTTACCAAAACGTACTCACCTATGAGAGTGTAAAGTTAATGAAGAGACCAGTCTCTATGAATACTCTAATGAAAGTATTGAAGTTAATGCATACTTAATACTAATGATGAGATGAGAAATCATCTAATGCGCTATGATGTCCTCATGCTAGAAGCCAGCTTCCATGATGTATGATTTGAATGTAATGGAACTTTATACTAAGCACCGATAGGCTAGCTATGAGTGGTGATGCCTTCCTTTGGGAAGGGCGGAGGTTCACGTAAATCTCATGAGATGACACTGTCCGGCATGCCGGGTATGGGTCTCCTTATATCTCCTAGTCTTTGAACCTATACTGCCAATATAGGGATCTAGAAGGGTTCAATTCCGTATATACGCTAGCATGTTTTCTTTGACTTTGGCCGATGATTCCACCTCTTTTCGGTGTGGGGTTATACACTGGATTTCATGATTCTCACATGATCTATGTCGGTTAAGGTTAAAGTTTCCAAAGAAAGAATGAGGCCAGCCTCAAGTAATGCACATAGTGAAATGAACGATACCAAAGGTGTTAGGATAGGATAATCAAGAGGTGAGCTAGACATAAGTATTGACACTAGGTCATTTTTGGTCATTGCACAGCGAACCCGATGAAAGTCTTAAACTACATCCTAGGTATGGCTGGTGTTTACACTAGCTTATGAACGAATGAAAATGAAGTACGTATGAATGAATGAAGCAAACTCTGTGTTTGCTAAAGAAGGCTCCCTAGTTGAGGTCCCATATGTTGAGCCCTCATTTTGGGAAGTCCTAATGTCAAGTCCATGATTCCAAGGTCTCATGGCATATGAAAGAATGATATGAACTATGTGATATGATATGTGTAATATGTTATGTGCTATTTGCAAAATGATAAGTATGATGATGCATGTTACTCTCATGGCATGACTTTCCTAATCCGAATTTGGCAAGTCCACTGACTTGACTTTCCATAATTCATATAGTTAGCAAAGAGCTCTTCTTAATCATGCAGGTCCTTGGTGTGTGCTTGCATATACCCATACTTAGTACAAGTGTGTACTAATCCCATACAACTCTACATTTTTAGGTGCAGGCACAGGTAGACGTTAGAGCTTACAGGTCGACGCTGAAGCTATCCGGATGTGGAGCATTCATCCGGACTTGGTAGGCCCTCATGCTTTTGAGGACGCTTGCCCATTATATTTTAGCTTAGATATAGGTTTGAGTTAGTGGAGTAGGTTCCACTACCGTTTCTTTCTCATCTTATTTCAGATATTGTATTGGTGCCATTTTGGCAAGTATACACTTAATGCAGTATTGAACTATTTCTTTCATTTGATGATCTTAATATTAGATGGTTGATTGTGAACGTTTATGAGTGTAAGTAGAATGTCTTATATAAATGTTAAGTAACAAAAAATTCAAATTTTCCGCTAAAATTAACCTAGATGAAGTAAAGATGACGTATGTAGGCTTGTCTGCGACCTCTGAGAGGTCAACGACGCCGGTCTCGTCTGGGGTCTAGACTCTGATCGTGACAACACCTCTCTAAGATCATGCTACATCTTTTTGAACCCAGATGAATAGAGTGACGGGCCCCATGAGCTTCTTCAAGGATCCTACTCTTTAAATTATCCACATTAGGCACACACAATCTCTCTTGGTATCTAAGAACACCATCCCCCCCTTGGGAGAATGACTCATTCATCTTTCCAAGAACCGATTCTTTCAACTCCTTCAATAATGGATCAAGGTGTTGCTTAGACTTCACCTTAACCACCAAAGACGAGTCAGAAATATGATGTACCACCATACAACCATTTGGAGAACTTTGAATTCGAACCCATAAACGAGCCAACCTATGAACATCTTTCACTAGGTTTCTCTTGGATTCTTCCACATGGGACACACTTCCCATGGACAACCGACTTAGAGCATTAGACTTTTATGGTCTATATGAACATCAACATAGAGATAATGCGTCCATATTTTCAAGGCAAATACCATAGCCGCTAACTCAATATCATGATTTGGATAATTCTTCTCACAAAATTTGAGTTATCTAGAAGCATAGGCTATAACTTTGCCATGTTGCATAACAACACACCCCAACCCACTTGGGATGCGTCATATTAAACCACTAAACCCTTAGTACCTTCTGGTAGGGTCAGTAACAGTGCGTAAGTAAGCTTATACTTTAACATTTGGAAGATCTTTTTCACGTTCCTCCGACAACTCAAATTTCACATTCTTTTGAGTCAATGTTTTGTCAAGGGAGAATCAAGAGAAACAAATCCATCGACAAACCTTCTTTAATAACCGGCTAGGCCGAACAAACTCCTAATATCTGTAGGAGCCAAGGGCCTAGGACAATGTTTTCACCGCTTCGTCTTCCTTGGATCAACCTCTACACCTTCAATAGAGATGATATGACTAAGAAACGCTACCAACCTTAACCAAAACTCACATCTTCTATACTTGGCAAACAATTGGTGTTCTTTAAGCACTTGCAACACCACCCTCAAATGATCCACGTGTTCACCCTCATTTTTTAAATATACCAAGATGTCGTCAATGAAGACAATGACAAATGAATCAAGGTAACTTTGAAACACCCTATATATTAAGTCGATAAACACCGCCAGAGCATTAGTGATACTAAAGTACATTACTATGAACCCATAGTGACCATATCTTGTTCAAAATGTCATCTTGGGAATATCTTCACCTCTGCTTATATATAATAGAATAAATAATCCCAATTTCAAGTCAATCTTGGAAAAGTAACTTGCACCTTAGTGTTGATCAAATAAATCATCACTCCGAGGGAGAGGATACTTGTTCTTAATTGTGACTTTATTGAGTTGACGGTAGTCGATACACATTCTAAGGACCCATCCTTCTTTTCCACAAACAATACAGGATCACCACATGGAGAAATACTAGGCCAAATAAAACACCTGTCTAGTAAGTCCTAGAGTTGAGCCTTCAACTCTTTCAATTCGGCTGTAGCCATCCGATAAGAAGGAATTGAAATTGGATTTTTATATGGTAGCAAGTCGATGCCAAAATCAATTTTCGTTCGGGAGGAATAGTGAGAAGATCATTAGGAAAGACCTCAGGAATTTCCCTCACTACGGGGACCGACTCAATGAGAGAAATTTTGGAGTCTACTTCTTTGACTGTTATTATATGGTATAAACACCCATTGGAGATCATCTTACAAGACTTCAATAAAGAAATGATACGACTTGTAGGAGTAGAATTTCCCCCCTTCCACTCTAAAAGGGGCTCATTTGGAAAGTTAAACTTCACCACCCTTGTTCTACAATATATTGAAGCAAAACAAGCATGCAACCAATACGTACCCAAAATGACAGTGAAATAAAACATATCAAGTTTTACTAGTTCAACATAAAAATATCTATTGGGATACATTATAGGACAATTCCTAACACTCTTTTTTCAATCATTGACTCACCTACCAGGGTAGACACCATAAAAGGTTCATTCAAGATGTCGGGAAAAATGTCAAACTTTTTAGCTACTAGAAGAGTAACAAATTAAAAGGTAGCACCTGGATCAAGTAAAGCATATACATTAATAAAAAAGACTTTAAACATACCGGTCACCATATCCGGAGAAGTCTGTTGATCACCTCTAGAGAGGAGAGCATAAAACGATTCCTCTTCGGAGAATCATAAGAACAACTTGCTTGAACTTGACCACTACCCCTGTCTTGACCCTTCACATTATGGAAATCCCTAACCTTGTGGCCAATCTTGCCACAACCCAAGCAATTGTCCCTCCCAACGAGGCAATCACCATAATTATTCTTGCCACACTTTCCACAAGTTGGCTTTTTGGTTGGTGAACTAGTACCCCTTCCATTTTCAGACTTAAGGTTAGACACCCTAAAATCATGAGCCTTAGGGAACTTGGAAGAAACGTGATTAGAGAACCTGTTCTTGAACCTAGGATTGTCTTGGATATCAAGCCTACCCTTTGAAGAACCACCATCAATTGACGCTGCCTTTTTGGCATCTTTACTCTTTCTCTTGATCCTTGTCTCTTCCACTTGTTTAGCCTTAGGAAACTTAGAAGGAACCTAATTAGAGAACCTCTTCATGAACATATGATTGTTTTGGATATCAATCCTACCCTTTCAAGAACCACCATAAAAAAACCTTGACTTTTTGGCATCTAGACTCTTTCTCTTGATCCTTGTCTCTTCCACTTAATGAACATGAACCATAAGACTAGAAATTTTCATATTATCATGTAGCATAGCCGAACTACATTCTGCTTTAAAGTCATCTGATACTCCCGTCACAAAGCCACTAATTGCATCTCTAGGATCGGAAACCAAAGAAGGAGCATACTTTGACAATTTAGTAAATTTCAAAGAGTAGTCAAGTACACTCATACCTCCTTGACGAAGGTAAATGAATTCTTACACTTTGTCTTCCCTCTTCTCTCTAGGAAAGAACCGATAAAGAAAAGTCTTATTAAAGATATCCCATGTCACCGGTCCACCCATTAAAGGCCTATTGTCTCTCCTTTAGACGTACCAAGTTTGGGCCACATCTTTGAGTTGGTAAGTGGCTAACTTGGCTTTCTCACCATTAGTAAACCCCATAGCGCAGAGAATCTTGTAGACTTCATCAATGAACTCTTGGGGGTCTTCCTCAACTTTGGACCCATAGAAAGTAGGGGGATTCATCCTAGTGAAATCCCTTAAACAGGAGGCCATGGTTCCAATATGTTGGTTTCCTCGGGGTACCACCTCCCGATTTAGCTTGGGCCGTCATGACTTTTGATTGAGTAGTTAGGACTTGTACTTGTGTAGTAATGGCTTGGGCCATTTTGAGAAAGGCAACCTTTATGTAACCATCCATCATAGGTAAAGGATAGAGCTTGGTCATCATTAGCAACTTCTTCAAGACGAGGGATTGGATTTCCAGCGGGAGGAGCTCCCGCATGGGTAATCTCTTCATCAAGTCTTTGAGCTGCTGTTCTTTGAGTATTCATTGCCTATAATCACAATAAAAGGATTAATGATTAAGGTACATATAACCAAGACTCTAAAGGAACGATATTGGATTTCCAAGAGAGTGAGAGTTTCCTAAGCATCGTATAGATTCTTATTCATAAGAGTGGCGCGCTTTTCAATTATGAGTAAGAATCTACACAAACATGGTTGAGTGAGACATCAACTATAAATATATTCAACCTCATGCTCTATACCAATATTGTCACATTAGGGGAGCACTCCCTAGACGTAACCGGTGTCGTCGTCCTCGGAGAGGACTAAGACTAGCCTCTTAGTTTACATCATTTTATTCATCGGTTAAAAATGTGGAAAACTTAAATTTTTTCTATATCTTTCTTGAGGTTTACATAGACCTCTCGCATACACATAATATATATTCATATGGAGTATACATAAACCCTTCGTGTAAGAAGATTACATAGTCTTCTACTTTTATTAAACATAGATATATAAGATACTTAACATAGTCTTAAAAGAGTGTCTCATCTCTTAACCATCTAAAACAAGAGTATATAAATTTGGCTTATCCCATACATCAATGTAATAAAGCCACATATAGGCTATAAAATCTTTAGTACTCTAATGAAAATGAAAGAACATAGAAGTCTGAAAATGTAACGGCCTGTATTTTTGTATGTGGTAGTTCTATTCATGTTATACTTGACATATACTTATAGTGTAGGTGAGGGATCATGTTTCTTACATGATTAGTGTTGGTTTAAACTAGCTTGGAAGGTGATGTAATGCCTTGCATGTTTTAGCATATGTATTGCAAGTTAACTCCGATGGAAAGTATTTAAGTAATTATAGTAAGGTGGTAATTGAGCTAGCAATTGCATCACCTACTTGATCTATATTATAGTTAAAGGGCCCAAGTTTGATTGACCAGATTTAGGCTTATATTTAGGGGCTCATTTGAAGCCCAAACCTATTAAAGAAAATGTGAATGAAAGAAGGCCCAACAGCCAAATCTGCCAATTGGCCATTATGGATAAAGCCCAAGTGAAACTAAGTAAGTACATGACCTCCTAAGATTTGTTTTTACCAGTTATGGGCCAAGTGTGTACCACCTACTGGCACTAATCTGGCCCAAGCTGATAAAGAAACAAAGGAACAATGGGAAGCCAAGGTCCAATAATATTAAGTCCAAAAGGGCAATTAAAAGGACAAGCAGGTGGCGGCCCTATTCGACATTATATGGCCCAAAATTGGTCAAGAGTGTCGTCCATAACACCTCCTTTTTCAAAGGATAAGGATCAAGTCTTATTCTCCATTTTGAACTTGCAAAATTTCAGATTTTCTTAAGTTTCTTTCTTGGTCTCTCTTGGCTTCAATAAGCAGCCCTAAACCACCTTAGGGATTCTTGAGTGCTGTCTCATTTTCAAGTAAGAAGTTTGAAGGAGAGTTTGAATTCTTGAAGTACAAGGCTTTAGAGGCATAAATTTCCAATTATGTAAGACCTTCAACCCTTTTGTTTTCCTCTCTTTGATCATTTGTTTGATTGGAACGAATTTTGTATATATTTACTCAGGAATTCATGATTGTGATAAATCTTTGAGTCAATATTCTCCTATTATGCTGAAAGATTTGAGATTGTTAGTGGCTGCCTTATGAATATTGTTGTTGAGGGCTTTTTGGGTATCTCTGGAAATGATGTTTGAAGTTGTATTAATGTGTAGAGGAAGGGTGTGGTGGTTCACCATTTATGTAAGGGTTGTATGGGCCTGATTTCCATCAAATATTTTTTAGCTACTGTTTTGGAGAACATTATTGTGATTAGCTGCTGATGTTAGCTTAATCATGACTTATGTTGTAGATTAGCACCCAATAAGGAAGGCTGAATCGTGATAGTGGTTTTGGTCAGAAAAATAAGGTATGTAAGGCAATTCGATTCTATATCCTTTTGGCATGAAATCTGCCACCTGCAATTAATATCAATGAAGTGATTCCCATAAGTTCTATTTCTAGATAAGGAAGCATAGTGGCAGCGTACTATCTCCAAATAGCTAACAATATTCTTTTCCCCATTCTAAGTCCATAGAACTACTCATTCTATGTTCCCTACTCTATACTTGTGTAATTTTCCCTTGTGCCGTATAGAAATGTATTTGCAAAGAAAGTTTGATGAATCCTTCTCCTAAGCCAATTGAAGTCCATTGTGCCATTAAGGTCTTAAAGTAAGGTGTTGATGTTTCATAGCTCCTTATGTCATTGTTACTGCCTCAAAGTATTGTTTTCATGTATTCCACTACTGTTCCATAATTTCATGTCTCCAAGATGATTATGACCACCAAATCAACATCTCAAAATGTTACGATTATCCAAAATAACATCTCAAAAGAGTTATGAACTGATTAACAATAATCTCAAAGATTAAAGAATCTAAGTGAAGAAATCTATTTAATTAAGGGTGGCAGCTTAGGGGCGAAAGCCTAGCATGGGCCGATCCCTATTGGTATAGAAGGGTGGCAGCTCAGGGGCAAAAGCCTAGCATGGGCCGATCCCAAGTTGTGAAATTATGAGGACCGCATCCCAGGGGTTAATACGCCTAGCATGGGTCATCCTCTTCTACCACTGATCAGCTGGTCACTTGTATCACATGCCCAACAAAGATTATAACATACAAAGAAGGTAAAGAAAAGAATGTAGCTTACTTGATTCCACAAGAGTAAGCAAAGGTGGTCTTCTCTCCTAATCTATGCACTCATATGTTGCTACTTGATTTCATTTGTGCCTTGTATTACATATACTTTTTGCCTTACATATTCAGTACATTTTTCGTACTGACGTCCCGTATTGGGGACGCTGCATTTCATGCTGCAGGCTCAGGTACTCCAGCTAGTAGACCTCCTCAGTAGAAGCACTTGAAATTCTGCTACTTTTGGTGAGCTCCAAGTTGATTCGGAGCTTTATTAAGTCCTTGGTAAATTCGTTTGGTATTGTATCGTAGTTAAGGGTAAGGCGGGGTCTGTCCCGACCTACTCTAGTCTTCTATCTTTTAGAGGCTTTGTAGACGTATGTACATGGTTCAGTTGTGTCTTAAGGAGTTGTGGCCTAAACGGCCAAGTCTTGTATATAACTTTTGGATCTATTTACGTTGGTTTGTATCGCTGCATCCAAAGTTAAATTGTCTCAATTGTTATAGTATATGCTCGGTAAGAACAGGTTGTAAGTTGGTTCTCTCGGGCCTTTAGGGCATCGGGTGCCTGCCCGTCTTAATGGGTTTTGAGGTGTGACAGAAAACTAGAACAACATTCAAAAGCTTGATAGTGGCATTGACCTTGGAAAGTGAGGACCTACCCAACTTGTATGAGTGAGAATTCCAAGTCTTCTTCAAAGTCGTCTCAAAAGCCCTTCAAGGACCGGAACCTAAAATTTTGGGGAAAAGGGAGAAAATTGGGTTAGCACATCACATGTACTAAGTATGTGACCATATGCACAAATAATATCAAATCATTATAAAAATGGACATTTCATATGAAGCATGCTATTTTACATTTGGAAATACTTATGCACATTCAAGAATCAATATAAGTCATTTATGAATCATCATCAAGTCAAGAGCATGTTATCACACTATGTCTAACCAAACCAATCATGCTTACTAACATACTTGAACACATAATCAAGACAACTCTATCACCAAGTATAATATCAAAAAGCATGAATAAGAGTTCATTACAACATAATCAAATCATGACAATTACTCATGAACCCTCATTAAGTTTACTAGTGCAGTGACTAAGCAAAGCCCCATTACCTTACTCAATCAAGTAAACCCAATAAGACCATAACCAATGTCCAACTTCACATATCATATCATTAACAGTACATAACATCATACTTTAGAAATATAGACCAACCATATATTCATAAGTGAATTCAACCTCATAACATAAAATCAACATGTAATATCATCATATACATCTCATTTACATTTATAAGCATATACATACATAAGAACAACCTCCTAAGACTCCCTTCAAGGATAACTAGTGCTATGTATAGGTAGAGTCCCATACCCCTACCTAGACTAAGCTAAACCCCTTAGGTCATCCTAGTTAGAGTTAATTCACTACTTCATTTACCTTTTGGGAACATCTTGCCTTAACCGACATAGACCACACGAGTTAGTGTGTTATCCGGTGTCATAGAACCTTACACCGAAAAAACGTGGACTACTTGCCAAGGTAGTACCAAACACATGAACATAGCAACTACGTAGATCCACTAACAAATATTCCTATGTGGGAAACATAGTTCAAGAACTAGGAGATATAGTTGGGACCCTCTTTATGCTACATGCATTATATTATCCAATCTCAATAGTACGTTAGTGATCATCATAACACTCCTCACTCTAGTTCACTCGGTTCTAAGCTAGAGTCCCTTTTTGAAATGTCTTTAATGCCTTTATTAATCATCATAGCTTAATGTAGGTAATAGGGTCAATCCTTTCTACAATAATCATCATCATAGTTCAATAAGAATTGCATGAGTATTTTCCTTTCATTACAATTCATACATGTGAGGTTAGCACATTTACATAATCATTCATGATAAGACACACTGGTAAGTTATCACCATCCTTATAACATTTATATCTTAGCCAACACCTCACAAACCATAGTCAAGAAATTTCAATTCAACATCATACGAACCCTATCAATCTTAATATAAGGTATACTTCAATAAAACACCATCACTAAATCATAAGTAACAACAATTAAAGTAAAGAGTTGAGATCACAAGACTTACCAAGTTTCCTTCATAAGACAACATAAAGGTCTTACCAACAACCCTCAAAGTCAACCCAACAATGGGTGAAATATCATCACACAATAGTAATCAACATGATAATGAATTCAATTGAAGCACTATACAACAATCCATCACTAGTTCATAACTTAAGGTCAGAGACTTAGGTCAAATTCATAATTTACTTCACAACCTAGATCAATTACACAAGAACTAGCATAGCTGAACTACAATTCATGTCAATCTGTTCATAAATTAGCATAATATCAATACATGATAGTAATTCACACAATAACCAAGCCAATTACATCAATACTACATAGTTCACTTCAAGATCACAACCTATGGTTAAGGGGAAAATGTCATCATCTACAAACTAGACGAATCCATCAATAAGTATTTTAATATAGTCATAATTCATTATAATTTAATAAATACAATCAAAAGAAACCATAAACAAATCAAACTAAAAGACCAATTACCAAAGTTAGATAACAATCAAAGCTATGGAAGACAAAGCAACTACGAGTAATCTACAAGAACAGGTATACTCAAAATCGTTTATGAGTAACTAAATTGCTTTATTCCTGATAGTCTTTTCCTGATTATAAGCATTTATTATGAATTAATAGTGTTATAATAGTCATCTCTAGAAGGTTTGCTATGGAGATATTCTGCGAATAGGTAAGCCCAGACTATGCCATCCTGATGTGGAAACCGGTAGGCAAGGAGGCCGTTTAGGGGAGTACACGGTGTTGAGGCGCTGTTAGGGTAACTGATTAAAGAAGAAGGCCATAGTAGTGACTAGACGAGATGAATATTATACTATTATTGTTCATAATGAATACATATAAACTGCGAAAAGATTAAAAGGAATAAACTGTTAAGTGAAAATAAATTGAATTGAACTGAATATGCCTACATACTTGTTAGATGAAGATAAAGATTATATGATGCTATTGTTTTACATATTGAAAAATATTGATGTTGATGCACGTAGAATAATTTATGACAAATTAATAATGAATGAGATAATTGAAACAATGACTGTAGGTTGGTCTGAGCTGATAATTTATGATGATAATGATCTAGATTATTTATTCGATGATATAGAATTATATAGAGATCAATGATCAATTTTAGATATTTGAGGTTATGGAAAGAAACTAAAGAGAAAATAGATTTAGAAGAAAAACTGTTAATTGAAAACGTAAATAAATATATATATCTTCGAGACGAAGAATATTTAGAGTATATAGAAACAAACGCTAAAGAAATACAGAGATTGAATGTAATTAAAAAAGAATATTATGAACAAATATTTTCTTAAAAATGGATAAAAGAATATATAAACAACTATTGATAGAAAAATTAAATAAATTACAGTATGAACATGACTTTATGAAAGAAAGATTAATAAAAAATATATTTGCAGGAGTATGCAATAAATCAATATTCATACAAAAGAAACAAATATTTGATTTAAAACTAAAAATAGACTGTTTAGAATATAAAATACAACATGATATAAACTATAAAAATGAATATAATGAATAAAGAGGAATATGCAGTAGATGAAAAAACTTATGAAAACTATGAAGGTTTAACTATAAAAATAGTCTTTTCCAATTTAGGAAGAAGGTATAAAAAAATAGGAGATAGATTATATCTAATGCTAGAAAGAGAATCTGCAAAACTAGAAGATAGTTTAACAGCTATGATAAGAATAACAAAAGAAAATGAAGACATAGATAAAGCTAAAGAAATTGAGAATATACGAAAAGAAGCAAAACAAGAAATAAAGAAAATTGAAGAAACAAAAAATAGTAAAATAGAAGAATTAGAGAAAGAACTAGCTTATTTAAAATTGCTCTATGAAAAAAGACAAAAAGAAAAACAACTACAAAAAGAAGTAGAATTAGAACTTCAAAAAGAAGTAGAATTAAACAATGAAATAAATGAAATGAAACAAATATTAAATGAAAATATTGAAATAAATGATATAACTAATGAAAACGAATCTGATAAAAATTCAGAAAATTCAGAAGTGAGTGATATTAGTGAAACATATACAGAAATTTTAGAACAAACTAATAAATTAAAAAGATTAGAAATTAATACAAATAATGTAGATAAACCAGAAACTTCAAAAGAAAAAACTCCAGATAAAAGTCCTAGACATAATCCTAGAACATCAACGCCAACTTATTATACTAGAAATTATGACAATTCAGATAGAACAGATGTTATATGGAATAGTAGATTAAATACAAAATGGAAGCCAAAATCAATAACAGAACAAACTAACTTTTTAGATTTAGATTGTGTTATAGATATTAACAAAGTAATTTTATTATGGATAGGAAATCTATCAAAACAATTAATAGATAATAAAATAACAATAAAAGACACTCCAGGTTATATAGAAAGAACTTTAATTGGAACAACAAAATTATGGATAGAAAATTTACCCTTAGAAAGTAAAGAAGCATTAAGAAATGATAAAAAACTAGATGGATCATTAACCACATCTAATATAGAAATTTTAGAAAAATATGAATTAGCAATACGAAATGAATTTGGAAGTCTGACTACAGATATAAAAGAACAAAATAAAGAAAAAATAATAAATAGACAACTAATGTCAAAACTAGCAATATGTAATATGTGTTACATAGAAGAATATACATGCGCATTTAAAGAATATTATTATAAATCAAAATATGATATAAATGAAGCAAGAGAAATAAAACAACAATATTTTATAAAATTACCAGAACCTTTTAGTACAAATATAATAAAAGATTGGAATAATGAAGAAATGACAGATACATTAGGATCTAGAATAAAATTCTTACAACAATGGTTTATTCAGCTATGTGAAAATCAAAAAGAAAAATTAAAAATGGAAAAAGTATTAGTAAAAAACTTAGCATGCTGTAAAAATAAAATAGCACCACAGTTTGGATGTGAAGATAAATATTATAAAAAATCTAGAAAAAATAGAAAATACAGAAAAAGAAAAACTAAATATAAATATAAAAAGCCAAGAAAACGTTATTATACAAGAGATTATAAACAAAAAAGATTATCTAGACCAAAGAAACCTTTATCAAATTGTAATTGTTACAATTGTGGTAAATTAGGACATTTAGCTAAAGATTGTAAATTACCTAGAAATATAAAAAGAAAACAAATCACAGAACTAATACTAGATGAATATAAATACATGCAAATAGATTATCTAGACTATGAATTAAATGATGACGACAGTATATATGAAATTTCAGATATAGAAAATGAAATTGATTATGAACTAGAATCCGAAATAGAATATGATAGTGAAGTAATAATTGAAGAAAATGACTGAGGAAAATATAAGGATAATATCTACAGAAGAATATCATGATGAAGAAGAACAAAAAATAATATTTGATAATACGATTTTTCAGGAAATAAGAAATAAAGAATTAGACTTAAGTGTAGAAAAAGTATTAAAAGTACCTATTCTAAACAACTTCTTTAAACGATATAAGGAAGAATACTATGTAGTTAGTCAGAAAGAACATATTATAGATTGTAAATACACTAAAGGAAAAGCACAAATACCTATACTCAATAAAAGAATGATTAATCAAGAGATACAACATATAAAGGCAAAAACACCCATAAAATACGTACATTTAGGAGGAACTGAAATCTTAATAAAAGCATGTTTTAGAGAAGGAATAGATACGCCTATAGAAATATACCTAGCAGATGATAGGATAGTACATCCTATAGAAAAAAGCGTAATTAGCGCAATAAAAGGAAATTTAATATATCAAAAATTTAAATTTATAATTAGTGCAAATTATTCAATTGCATTAACAGATAGAAATATAGATAAATCATTAGTATTATACTGGAAGTTATCAGGAATTGAATTAGCACCTGGAAGTAAAATATTTACAGCAAGATGTAAAAATTTATATATATTAACTACAAAACATAAGGTGATTGCTAAAAACAAAATAGATAGGATCAAAATAGAAAATCCGTTTGATCAAATACTTACAATTATAGATCATAATGACTATAGTTATAAAGAAATGAATATTGAAGAAGATTTAGAAATAATAAAAGACAGACGAAATACTTTAAGTAGAACAACTTCATCAAAAGCAAGTACATCAAAAAGAAATTATGATTTCCCTATATTGTTAAATACAGAAGAAAAAACATTAAGGAATTATTTCATAGCAGGAATAATTAATGAAAAAAGATATAAGATATTAATCAATACAGGTCAAAATGATAATTATATAAGTAAAGACTTAGTCTTAGAAAACGAAATTATAAAAACAGGACATGTATGCCCTGGATTACCCAGTGAAATAATAACTATAAGTGAAGAAATAGAAAAAGAAATCATTATAGGAGGAATACCCTTAACTATGCTATTTAAAATACATCAAGAAGAAAGTATAACTTTAGGTATAAATTGGTTAGATCAATTTACCCCTTATAAAATAGAAGAAGAACAATTAACTATAACTTGTCAAAACAAGAAAATAATCATAAAAAGAATAATGTAAAGAAAATGAAAATATATATATTAGCAAAAATTATCATAGAAGGCTATTATAATAGATACTATACGCCTATGATAGATACAGGAGCTGAAACTAATATATGTAAATACAATTGTTTACCCGAAGAAAAATGGGAAAAACATAAAACAAAAATAAAGATAGAATTAATAGACGAAAATAGTCTAATAACGCAAAAACCGTTAAAATATAATTTTGATGATCTGAAAGAATTCAAAATGCATATAGAAGAATTACTAAAAAATAATTATATACAAGAGACTAATAGTAAACATACTAGTCCAGCATTTATCGTTAATAATTATAATGAACAAAAAAGAGGTAAAAGTAGAATGGTAATAGATTATCGCAATCTAAATGCTAAAACCAAAACTTACAATTACCCTATACCAAATAAGATATTAAAAATAAGACAAATACAAGGATATAACTACTTTAGTAAATTCGATTGTAAATCGGGTTTTTACCATTTAAAACTAGAAGATAAATCAAAACAATTAACTGCATTTACTGTACCACAAGGATTCTACGAATGGAACGTTTTACCATTTGGATATAAAAACGCACCAGGAAGATATCAACATTTCATGGATAGTTATTTTAATCAACTAGAAAATTGTATTGTATATATAGATGATATATTATTGTATTCTAGAACACAAGATGAACATATCAAGTTATTAGAAAAATTCATTCATATAATTAAACAATCAGGAATAAGTTTAAATAAACAAAAAGCAGAAATAATGAAGTCTCAAATAGAATTTTTAGGAATACAAATAGATAAAAACGGTATAAAAATGCAAACGCATATAGTACAGAAAATAATTGATTCAGATAAAAATATAGACACAAAAAAGAAATTACAATCCTTTTTAGGATTAGTAAATCAAGTACGTGAATATATACCTAAATTAGCAGAATACTTAAAACCATTACATAAAAAGCTTAAAAAAGATATTGAATATCATTTTGATAAAAAGGATAAAGAAAATATAAGAAATATTAAGAATTTATGTAAAAGGTTACCAAAACTTCATTTTCCAGATGAAAAAAGAATATTTACTTATATAGTAGAAACTGATTCAAGTGAAAATAGTTATGGTGGAATATTAAAATATAAATATGAAAATGATAAAATAGAACATCATTGTAGATACCATTCAGGATCTTACACTGACCCACAAATAAAATGGGAAATTAATAGAAAGGAATTATTAGCATTATATAAATGTTTATTAGCATTCGAACATTATATTGTATATAACAAATTTATTGTTAGAATAGATAATACACAGGTAAAATGGTGGCTAACAAGAAAAATAGATGATTCTGTAACAACAAAAGAAATACGAAGATTGGTATTGAATATATTGAATTTTACATTTACAATTGAAGTCATTACAACTGACAAGAATGTTATTGCAGATTATCTCTCCAGAAACAGATACAATGAAACAAATCTTATCTATGATGACAAATCTTTGTCAGAAAATAGAAAAGATAGAAGCAGAAGTGCAAGAACTAAAAACAGCTAACAGTCAGCAGCATGACTATAAAAATGCGGAGCTACGTCTTAGGGCAGACGGTAAACAGCCAGAGCTAAAAGGTGACGTTGAGAAACACCTAAAAACTCAATATACTAAAAATATGTTAGTTGCAGGTATTGCAGGTACAAGTACAGGAATTACGGAAAAAGCTATGCCAAAAAATATAAACTTAAATAGCTTATTTACCAAATCATTTGTACCTAAATTCCAACAAAATACCCCAGTACCACAAACATCTACCTACGCAGCTAGCATACAAAGTGAAAAGAAAAAATACAACTATATTGCCCAGTCATATATTGAAAACATATACAAAATCCAAACGTTTTTGAATCTAAACCCCAGATCAAATCAAACGAAAACCCCCAATGAAAACTATATTACCCAGAAATTACAAGGATACAATAGACTTATTGCACAACCAAAAACCAGTGCAAATCTAGTCAAAACATGTTACAATTATGGACTATTGAGTACCGTATATACATTTGACGGCGAAGAAATTACAGGAATACCAGAATTATACAGAGCTTTTAGTACATTTAAAAGAATAACAAAGGGAAACCTATTCTTTATAAAGTTCTATACAGCACCTGCGGAAATACTCTATGACGAGATAAAATCTCCTATACAAGTAATCAAAATAGGATTAACAAAAGATATGATAATACCTGAGGAGATTGAAAAACCAGACGAGATACAAAAGATAGATATACCTAGTTTTTATGCTAACAAAAGAATAATTGGCATATCAACTATAATTCAAGAACTAGCAAACAATTATTTAAATGGAAATGCGATATGGAGCTACTATGCAAGAGACCAAGTGATGATATACGCAAATTCCAAAGAGATACGAAAAACAGATATGGATGAAGTTCAGCAATGGATTTTATCTTTGTTAAAACCAGAAGAGCAACCAACTACAAGAGCTCTAAAGAAAAAATTTATTTCAGAGGAATTATTAACCAGATACTGTAAATTAATTGGACATAGATACCCAGATCACCATTGTTCCAAGTGCAATGGAGAAGATAACTTAATTCCAGATGTAAGCTTGGAATAAACAAAAGAAGAAGAAGATAAGAAGAAAAAGACAAAGACGAAGAAGATAGAGTCGTAAAGACAATAGTATGTCGGCCATATAGGTCAATTATTTTTGTCGGCCATGTATTTAAAGTAAGGCCATTATAGTTTGTCTTTTTATATTAGTCAAAAGTATGTCGGCCATTTGTAAAAAGTAGGCCATTATGTAAAGAAAAGTTGTTTGTTATTTTGCGTCGGCCAAATGTTATAAGGCCAAGTGTCAATACTTAGTGTCGGCCACTGTTAGGCCAATTATGCAAGTTTGTGCTATAAATAGAGGCATTAGTCCTCAGAAATAAACAAGCTTCAACCATCCTCTCTCTCAATTATCTAAATCCTAGATTCCGCCCCCCAGGACCCTCCATTCTGATTGGTATATCATGAAAAAAGAAAGCCATTTGCACCAGGCGCACTGCGCTTTCCCTTGCCCAGATGTTCGCCTTTCTAAGTCAAGTAATGGTGACCCACCGAAGACTGGAGCTTCGTAACATGTTGACGAAGGCCCCCGAACTGAGGGTTCGGTCAGTAGAAGGGACGACTTTGTCTCCCCGGAAGAAGAATAGCCCCGCAAGGAATAAACTGTTAAGTGAAAATAAATTGAATTGAACTGAATATGCCTACATACTTGTTAGATGAAGATAAAGATTATATGATGCTATTGTTTTACATATTGAAAAATATTGATGTTGATGCACGTAGAATAATTTATGACAAATTAATAATGAATGAGATAATTGAAACAATGACTGTAGGTTGGTCTGAGCTGATAATTTATGATGATAATGATCTAGATTATTTATTCGATGATATAGAATTATATAGAGATCAATGATCAATTTTAGATATTTGAGGTTATGGAAAGAAACTAAAGAGAAAATAGATTTAGAAGAAAAACTGTTAATTGAAAACGTAAATAAATATATATATCTTCGAGACGAAGAATATTTAGAGTATATAGAAACAAACGCTAAAGAAATACAGAGATTAAATGTAATTAAAAAAGAATATTATGAACAAATATTTTCTTAAAAATGGATAAAAGAATATATAAACAACTATTGATAGAAAAATTAAATAAATTACAGTATGAACATGACTTTATGAAAGAAAGATTAATAAAAAATATATTTGCAGGAGTATGCAATAAATCAATATTCATACAAAAGAAACAAATATTTGATTTAAAACTAAAAATAGACTGTTTAGAATATAAAATACAACATGATATAAACTATAAAAATGAATATAATGAATAAAGAGGAATATGCAGTAGATGAAAAAACTTATGAAAACTATGAAGGTTTAACTATAAAAATAGTCTTTTCCAATTTAGGAAGAAGGTATAAAAAAATAGGAGATAGATTATATCTAATGCTAGAAAGAGAATCTGCAAAACTAGAAGATAGTTTAACAGCTATGATAAGAATAACAAAAGAAAATGAAGACATAGATAAAGCTAAAGAAATTGAGAATATACGAAAAGAAGCAAAACAAGAAATAAAGAAAATTGAAGAAACAAAAATTAGTAAAATAGAAGAATTAGAGAAAGAACTAGCTTATTTAAAATTGCTCTATGAAAAAAGACAAAAAGAAAAACAACTACAAAAAGAAGTAGAATTAGAACTTCAAAAAGAAGTAGAATTAAACAATGAAATAAATGAAATGAAACAAATATTAAATGAAAATATTGAAATAAATGATATAACTAATGAAAACGAATCTGATAAAAATTCAGAAAATTCAGAAGTGAGTGATATTAGTGAAACATATACAGAAATCTTAGAACAAACTAATAAATTAAAAAGATTAGAAATTAATACAAATAATGTTGATAAACCAGAAACTTCAAAAGAAAAAACTCCAGATAAAAGTCCTAGACATAATCCTAGAACATCAACGCCAACTTATTATACTAGAAATTATGACAATTCAGATAGAACAGATGTTATATGGAATAGTAGATTAAATACAAAATGGAAGCCAAAATCAATAACAGAACAAACTAACTTTTTAGATTTAGATTGTGTTATAGATATTAACAAAGTAATTTTATTATGGATAGGAAATCTATCAAAACAATTAATAGATAATAAAATAACAATAAAAGACACTCCAGGTTATATAGAAAGAACTTTAATTGGAACAACAAAATTATGGATAGAAAATTTACCCTTAGAAAGTAAAGAAGCATTAAGAAATAATAAAAAACTAGATGGATCATTAACGACATCTAATATAGAAATTTTAGAAAAATATGAATTAGCAATACGAAATGAATTTGGAAGTCTGACTACAGATATAAAAGAATAAAATAAAGAAAAAATAATAAATAGACAACTAATGTCAAAACTAGCAATATGTAATATGTGTTACATAGAAGAATATACATGCGCATTTAAAGAATATTATTATAAATCAAAATATGATATAAATTTCTATATACTCTAAATATTCTTCGTCTCGAAGATATATATATTTATTTACGTTTTCAATTAACAGTTTTTCTTCTAAATCTATTTTCTCTTTAGTTTCTTTCCATAACCTCAAATATCTAAAATTGATCATTGATCTCTATATAATTCTATATCATCGAATAAATAATCTAGATCATTATCATCATAAATTATCAGCTCAGACCAACCTACAGTCATTGTTTCAATTATCTCATTCATTATTAATTTGTCATAAATTATTCTACGTGCATCAACATCAATATTTTTCAATATGTAAAACAATAGCATCATATAATCTTTATCTTCATCTAACAAGTATGTAGGCATATTCAGTTCAATTCAATTTATTTTCACTTAACAGTTTATTCCTTTTAATCTTTTCGCAGTTTATACGTATTCATTATGAACAATAATAGTATAATATTCATCTCGTCTAGTCACTACTATGGCCTTCTTCTTTAATCAGTTACCCTAACAGCGCCTCAACACCGTGTACTCCCCTAAACGGCCTCCTTGCCTACCGGTTTCCACATCAGGATGGCATAGTCTGGGCTTACCTATTCGCAGAATATCTCCATAGCAAACTGTAACGACCTGCTTAGTCGTTTTGAGCAGCAGATTTTATTTCTGGAAAACTGTCTGAGACGACGTATCCAACGACGGACCGTCATGGGCACGACGGACCGTCGAGGGTGTCTCATTCCAAACACTTGGAATTCTTATATTTGAGTGCTGAAATCGACTCTCTGAACTCTGTGACGGACCTGCAGGACGGACCGTCACAACATGACGGACCGTTGTGAGGTTCCGTTTCAAAACACTTCAACTCTTGAGAATTGGGTACTGAGAGCAATTCTCTGAAGTCTGTGACGGACCTGCAGGACGGACCGTCACAGACATGACGGACCGTTGTGAGGTTCCGTTTCAGAAACACTTCAACTCTTGAGAATTGGGTACTGAGAGCAATTCTCTGTCCGTCGTGACGGAAGTGCAGGACGGACCGTCGTAGGCACGACGGACCGTCACAGGTTGCGTAATCCCAGTCTGGGTCAAATTTCTGGGTAAGTTTTAACGGGGAGTTTTGGACTATTTTGCTATAATTATAAATTTTAGTGGGTCAATGTTAAAAACTCAAATCCTTGGGGGTGTAAAGGAGATGACCTTGAGTTATTTAGTGGTGGTTTCCTCATCTTTATACCTAATTAGATGCTAAATTAGGGAAAGAGAGAGAGTTTGGGAGAGAAAAAATAGAGAGAACAAGGAGAAGAGAGGAACGATCTATAGAGAGAGACAACCAAGAGGAACCAAGAAGCTTGAGAGATTGCTTGTTTGATCAAGGATCCTTGGTGAAGGTAGGTTATGGTTGATACTATTTGTAGTAAACTCTTAATAGTGAATGATATGTATTGGTAGTATTGTAAACCCTTCTATATGCTTAATCTTATGCTTTCATGAATGTGATTATGTGTTTGTGATAAAATAAGCTTAATGAAGCTTTGAACCCAAAATCTTGAAGAAACCCTAATTCACCTTGTTATTGATGATGCCTTGGTATAAAGAAGGCTTGATGAACTAAAGTAAGAGATTGGTGATGCCTTGGTATAAAAGAAGGCTTGATGAATTGTAGAATTAGAATTAGGGATCGGAGTGTCACGTTCCGACCGACACATAGAATTAGGGGATCGGAGTGTTCACGTTCGACACATAGTATTAGTGGGTCGGGTGTCACGAACCGACACGTAGAATTAGGGGATCGGAGTGTCACGTTCCGACACATAGTATTAGGGGATCGGGTGTCACGAACCGACACATAGAATTAGGGGATCGGAGTGTCACGTTCCGACACATAGTATTAGGGGATCGGATGTCACGAACCGACACGTAGAATTAGGGGATCGGAGTGTCACGTTCCGACACATAGAATTAAGGGAATTAGGGGATCGGAGTGTCACGTTCCGACACATAGTATTAGGGGATCGGGTGTCACGAACCGACACGTAGAATTAGGGGATCGGAGTGTCACGTTCCGACACATAGTAGTAGGGGATCGGAGTGTCACGTACCGACACAAGAGGAAGAAAGATAATAAATCTTGAGAGATGTTTATATACTCAATGTAATAAACCTAATTCCCAAATGAGTGTGGTATTGAGGCTTGAGTCCTCATGGATGAACTTGGTAGTACTTATTGATGATTATAGTACTTGTTACTACATGTTGAGTATTGTAGTTGATTTATGATATGAACTGATATATACTGTTTTCTATTTTGAGTTGGCCGATGATACCTACTCAGTACTTGTGTTTGTACTGACCCCCTACTTGTTGTTTCTTTCTTTGCTATTTGGGGAATGCAGCAAACATACCGTCGTCTTCAACTCAGCAGCACTTCTAGCCAGTCTTCACTACACCGGATTTCAGGGTGAGCTAATGCTTCTAGCTTGGACTGGATCTTCTCTTCAATGTCTTGATGCCTTGAACTTCCGGCATGGACTAGCCTTTTATTTATTTTAGCTTCTTAGATACTTCTAGATTTGTAACTTGAGGATAGATGTTCTTGTGATGATGACTTCCAGATTTGGGGATAATGAGTTTTAAGTCTTCCGCTTTGTATTTTTGTTCAATATGTTGGAGTTTTAGATTGGTTGGTTCGCTCACATAGTAGGATAAGTGTGGGTGCCACTCGCGGCTAGATTTTGGGTCGTGACACAAACCTTCTAGAGATGACTATTATAACACTATTAATTCATAATAAATGCTTATAATCAGGAAAAGACTATCAGGAATAAAGCAATTTAGTTACTCATAAACGATTTTGAGTATACCTGTTCTTGTAGATTACTCGTAGTTGCTTTGTTTTCCATAGCTTTGATTGTTATCTAACTTTGCTGTCTAGCTTTGTTGTCTATAGCTCTGATACCAAGGGGGGGGGGGTGGAATCTAGGATTTAGATAATTGAGAGAGAGGATGGTTGAAGCTTGTTTATTTCTGAGGACTAATGCCTCTATTTATAGCACAAACTTGCATAATTGGCCTAACAGTGGCCGACACTAAGTATTGACACTTGGCCTTATAACATTTGGCCGACGCAAAATAACAAACAACTTTTCTTTACATAATGGCCTACTTTTTACAAATGGCCGACATACTTTTGACTAATATAAAAAGACAAACTATAATGGCCTTACTTTAAATACATGGCCGACAAAAATAATTGACCTATATGGCCGACATACTATTGTCTTTACGACTCTATCTTCTTCGTCTTTGTCTTTTTCTTCTTATCTTCTTCTTCTTTTGTTTATTCCAAGCTTACATCTGGAATTAAGTTATCTTCTCCATTGCACTTGGAACAATGGTGATCTGGGTATCTATGTCCAATTAATTTACAGTATCTGGTTAATAATTCCTCTGAAATAAATTTTTTCTTTAGAGCTCTTGTAGTTGGTTGCTCTTCTGGTTTTAACAAAGATAAAATCCATTGCTGAACTTCATCCATATCTGTTTTTCGTATCTCTTTGGAATTTGCGTATAACATCACTTGGTCTCTTGCATAGTAGCTCCATATCGCATTTCCATTTAAATAATTGTTTGCTAGTTCTTGAATTATAGTTGATATGCCAATTATTCTTTTGTTAGCATAAAAACTAGGTATATCTATCTTTTGTATCTCGTCTGGTTTTTCAATCTCCTCAGGTATTATCATATCTTTTGTTAATCCTATTTTGATTACTTGTATAGGAGATTTTATCTCGTCATAGAGTATTTCCGCAGGTGCTGTATAGAACTTTATAAAGAATAGGTTTCCCTTTGTTATTCTTTTAAATGTACTAAAAGCTCTGTATAATTCTGGTATTCCTGTAATTTCTTCGCCGTCAAATGTATATACGGTACTCAATAGTCCATAATTGTAACATGTTTTGACTAGATTTGCACTGGTTTTTGGTTGTGCAATAAGTCTATTGTATCCTTGTAATTTCTGGGTAATATAGTTTTCATTGGGGTTTTTCGTTTGATTTGATCTGGGGTTTAGATTCAAAAACGTTTGGATTTTGTATATGTTTTCAATATATGACTGGGCAATATAGTTGTATTTTTTCTTTTCACTTTGTATGCTAGCTGCGTAGGTAGATGTTTGTGGTACTGGGGTATTTTGTTGGAATTTAGGTACAAATGATTTGGTAAATAAGATATTTAAGTTTATATTTTTTGGCATAGCTTTTTCCGTAATTCCTGTACTTGTACCTGCAATACCTGCAACTAACATATTTTTAGTATATTGAGTTTTTAGGTGTTTCTCAACGTCACCTTTTAGCTCTGGCTGTTTACCGTCTGCCCTAAGACGTAGCTCCGCATTTTTATAGTCATGCTGCTAACTGTTAGCTGTTTTTAGTTCTTGCACTTCTGCTTCTATCTTTTCTATTTTCTGACAAAGATTTGTCATCATAGATAAGATTTGTTTCATTGTATCTGTTTCTGGAGAGATAATCTGCAATAACATTCTTGTCAGTTGTAATTACTTCAATTGTAAATGTAAAATTCAATATATTCAATACCAATCTTCGTATTTCTTTTGTTGTTACAGAATCATCTATTTTTCTTGTTAGCCACCATTTTACCTGTGTATTATCTATTCTAACAATAAATTTGTTATATACAATATAATGTTCGAATGCTAATAAACATTTATATAATGCTAATAATTCCTTTCTATTAATTTCCCATTTTATTTGTGGGTCAGTATAAGATCCTGAATGGTATCTACAATGATGTTCTATTTTATCATTTTCATATTTATATTTTAATATTCCACCATAACTATTTTCACTTGAATCAGTTTCTACTATATAAGTAAATATTCTTTTTTCATCTGGAAAATGAAGTTTTGGTAACCTTTTACATAAATTCTTAATATTTCTTATATTTTCTTTATCCTTTTTATCAAAATGATATTCAATATCTTTTTTAAGCTTTTTATGTAATGGTTTTAAGTATTCTGCTAATTTAGGTATATATTCACGTACTTGATTTACTAATCCTAAAAAGGATTGTAATTTCTTTTTTGTGTCTATATTTTTATCTGAATCAATTATTTTCTGTACTATATGCGTTTGCATTTTTATACCGTTTTTATCTATTTGTATTCCTAAAAATTCTATTTGAGACTTCATTATTTCTGCTTTTTGTTTATTTAAACTTATTCCTGATTGTTTAATTATATGAATGAATTTTTCTAATAACTTGATATGTTCATCTTGTGTTCTAGAATACAATAATATATCATCTATATATACAATGCAATTTTCTAGTTGATTAAAATAACTATCCATGAAATGTTGATATCTTCCTGGTGCATTTTTATATCCAAATGGTAAAACGTTCCATTCGTAGAATCCTTGTGGTACAGTAAATGCAGTTAATTGTTTTGATTTATCTTCTAGTTTTAAATGGTAAAAACCCGATTTACAATCGAATTTATTAAAGTAGTTATATCCTTGTATTTGTCTTATTTTTAATATCTTATTTGGTATAGGGTAATTGTAAGTTTTGGTTTTAGCATTTAGATTGCGATAATCTATTACCATTCTACTTTTACCTCTTTTTTGTTCATTATAATTATTAACGATAAATGCTGGACTAGTATGTTTACTATTAGTCTCTTGTATATAATTATTTTTTAGTAATTCTTCTATATGCATTTTGAATTCTTTCAGATCATCAAAATTATATTTTAACGGTTTTTGCGTTATTAGACTATTTTTCGTCTATTAATTCTATCTTTATTTTTGTTTTATGTTTTTCCCAACCTTTTAATGGGTTATCACTATATAAAAGTTCTAATTGTTCATTTATTAATTTGATTTTATCTATTGTAAAGATAATAATTTCAAATTGATTTATTTCTTTTTGATTTATATTTTCCATTTCTTGATTAATTTTTTCACTTCCTTTAATCCAATCTTTAGGTTTTCTTTGTTTATTATTAACTCTTTTTGCTCCTACTTTATAACCACATGGTGTAGTAAACCACCAATGTGTTTTAGTTATGATATGTGGGTATAAACTATCTAAGAAAGGCATTCCTAATAACATATCTTTTGTTTTACAATTAAAACTATACATTTCTTCTATTGTTAAAATTTTATCCCATATCTGTATCTTAATATTTTTTGCTCGATAAGTAATCATACTACTTTCACTATTAAATCCAGTTACTACCATAGGTGTTTTTAGTTTTTCCCATTTTTCTTCGGGTAAACAATTGTATTTACATATATTAGTTTCAGCTCCTGTATCTATCATAGGCGTATAGTATCTATTATAATAGCCTTCTATGATAATTTTTGCTAATATATATATTTTCATTTTCTTTACATTATTCTTTTTATGATTATTTTCTTGTTTTGACAAGTTATAGTTAATTGTTCTTCTTCTATTTTATAAGGGGTAAATTGATCTAACCAATTTATACCTAAAGTTATACTTTCTTCTTGATGTATTTTAAATAGCATAGTTAAGGGTATTCCTCCTATAATGATTTCTTTTTCTATTTCTTCACTTATAGTTATTATTTCACTGGGTAATCCAGGGCATACATGTCCTGTTTTTATAATTTCGTTTTCTAAGACTAAGTCTTTACTTATATAATTATCATTTTGACCTGTATTGATTAATATCTTATATCTTTTTTCATTAATTATTCCTGCTATGAAATAATTCCTTAATGTTTTTTTCTTCTGTATTTAACAATATAGGGAAATCATAATTTCTTTTTGATGTACTTGCTTTTGATGAAGTTGTTCTACTTAAAGTATTTCGTCTGTCTTTTATTATTTCTAAATCTTCTTCAATATTCATTTCTTTATAACTATAGTCATTATGATCTATAATTGTAAGTATTTGATCAAACGGATTTTCTATTTTGATCCTATCTATTTTGTTTTTAGCAATCACCTTATGTTTTGTAGTTAATATATATAAATTTTTACATCTTGCTGTAAATATTTTACTTCCAGGTGCTAATTCAATTCCTGATAACTTCCAGTATAATACTAATGATTTATCTATATTTCTATCTGTTAATGCAATTGAATAATTTGCACTAATTATAAATTTAAATTTTTGATATATTAAATTTCCTTTTATTGCGCTAATTACGCTTTTTTCTATAGGATGTACTATCCTATCATCTGCTAGGTATATTTCTATAGGCGTATCTATTCCTTCTCTAAAACATGCTTTTATTAAGATTTCAGTTCCTCCTAAATGTACGTATTTTATGGGTGTTTTTGCCTTTATATGTTGTATCTCTTGATTAATCATTCTTTTATTGAGTATAGGTATTTGTGCTTTTCCTTTAGTGTATTTACAATCTATAATATGTTCTTTTTGACTAACTACATAGTATTCTTCCTTATATCGTTTAAAGAAGTTGTTTAGAATAGGTACTTTTAATACTTTTTCTACACTTAAGTCTAATTCTTTATTTCTTATTTCCTGAAAAATCGTATTATCAAATATTATTTTTTGTTCTTCTTCATCATGATATTCTTCTGTAGATATTATCCTTATATTTTCCTCAGTCATTTTCTTCAATTATTACTTCACTATCATATTCTATTTCGGATTCTAGTTCATAGTCAATTTCATTTTCTATATCTGAAATTTCATATATACTGTCGTCATCATTTAATTCATAGTCTAGATAATCTATTTGCATGTATTTATATTCATCTAGTATTAGTTCTGTGATTTGTTTTCTTTTTATATTTCTAGGTAATTTACAATCTTTAGCTAAATGTCCTAATTTACCACAATTGTAATAATTACAATTTCATAAAGGTTTCTTTGGTCTAGATAATCTTTTTTGTTTATAATCTCTTGTATAATAACGTTTTCTTGGCTTTTTATATTTTATATTTAGTTTTTCTTTTTCTGTATTTTCTATTTTCTAGATTTTTTATAATATTTATCTTCACATCCAAACTGTGGTGCTATTTTATTTTTACAGCATGCTAAGTTTTTTACTAATACTTTTTCCATTTTTAATTTTTCTTTTTGATTTTCACATAGCTGAATAAACCATTGTTGTAAGAATTTTATTCTAGATCCTAATGTATCTGTCATTTCTTCATTATTCCAATCTTTTATTATATTTGTACTAAAAGGTTCTGGTAGTTTTATGAAATATTGTTGTTTTATTTCTTTTGCTTCATTTATATCATATTTTGATTTTATCTGTTTCTGGAGAGATAATCTGCAATAACATTCTTGTCAGTTGTAATTACTTCAATTGTAAATGTAAAATTCAATATATTCAATACCAATCTTCGTATTTCTTTTGTTGTTACAGAATCTTCTATTTTTCTTGTTAGCCACCATTTTACCTGTGTATTATCTATTCTAACAATAAATTTGTTATATACAATATAATGTTCGAATGCTAATAAACATTTATATAATGCTAATAATTCCTTTCTATTAATTTCCCATTTTATTTGTGGGTCAGTATAAGATCCTGAATGGTATCTACAATGATGTTCTATTTTATCATTTTCATATTTATATTTTAATATTCCACCATAACTATTTTCACTTGAATCAGTTTCTACTATATAAGTAAATATTCTTTTTTCATCTGGAAAATGAAGTTTTGGTAACCTTTTACATAAATTCTTAATATTTCTTATATTTTCTTTATCCTTTTTATCAAAATGATATTCAATATCTTTTTTAAGCTTTTTATGTAATGGTTTTAAGTATTCTGCTAATTTAGGTATATATTCACGTACTTGATTTACTAATCCTGAAAAGGATTGTAATTTCTTTTTTGTGTCTATATTTTTATCTGAATCAATTATTTTCTGTACTATATGCGTTTGCATTTTTATACCGTTTTTATCTATTTGTATTCCTAAAAATTCTATTTGAGACTTCATTATTTCTGCTTTTTGTTTATTTAAACTTATTCCTGATTGTTTAATTATATTAATGAATTTTTCTAATAACTTGATATGTTCATCTTGTGTTCTAGAATACAATAATATATCATCTATATATACAATGCAATTTTCTAGTTGATTAAAATAACTATCCATGAAATGTTGATATCTTCCTGGTGCGTTTTTATATCCAAATGGTAAAACGTTCCATTCGTAGAATCCTTGTGGTACAGTAAATGCAGTTAATTGTTTTGATTTATCTTCTAGTTTTAAATGGTAAAAACCCGATTTACAATCGAATTTACTAAAGTAGTTATATCCTTGTATTTGTCTTATTTTTAATATCTTATTTGGTATTGTAACGACCTGCTTAGTCGTTTTGAGCAGCAGATTTTATTTCTGGAAAACTGTCTGAGACGACGTATCCAACGACGGACCGTCATGGGCACGATGGACCGTCGAGGGTGTCTCGTTCCAAACACTTGGAATTCTTATATTTGAGTGCTGAAATCGACTCTCTGAACTCTGTGACGGACCTGCAAGACGGACCGTCACAGACATGACGGACGTTGTTGAGGTTCCGTTTCAAAACACTTCAACTCTGAAATTGGGTACTGAGAGCAATTCTCTGAAGTCTGTGACGGACCTGCAGGACGGACCGTTCACAGACAGACGACCGTTGTGAGGT
>JABWTJ010001350.1:58368-74861 GCA_016801875.1 Solanum sitiens
CCTTTTATTTACCTATTTATCTGCTAAATTAGGGGAAAAGGAGAGAGAGTTTGGAAGAAGAAAAAATAGAGAGAACAAGGAGAAGAGAGGAACGATCTATAGAGAGAGACAACCAAGAGGAAACAAGAAGCTTGAGAGATTGCTTGCTTGATCAAGAATCCTTGGTGAAGGTAGGTTATGGTTTGATACTATTCGTAGTAAACTCTTAATAGTGAATGATATGTATTGGTAGTATTGTAAACCCTTCTATATGCTTAATCTTATGCTTGCATGAATGTGATTATGTGATTGTGATAAAATAAGCTTAATGAAGCTTTTGAATCCAAAATCTTGAAGAAACCCTAATTCACCTTGTTATTGATGATGCCTTGGTATAAAAGAAGGCTTGATGAACTAAAGTAATGAGATTGATGATGCCTTGGTATAAAAGAAGGCTTGATGAATTGATAGAATGATGTTAGTGGATCGGAGTGTCACGTTCCGACACATAGTATTAGTGGATCGGGTGTCACGAACCGACACGTAGAATTAGGGGATCGGAGTGTCACGTTCCGACACATAGTATTAGTGGATCGGGTGTCACGAACTGACACGTAGAATTAGGGGATCGGAGTGTCACGTTCCGACACATAGTATTAGGGGATCGGGTGTCACGAACCGACACGTAGAATTAGGGGATCGGAGTGTCACGTTCCGACACATAGTATTAGGGGATCGGGTGTCACGAACCGACACGTAGAATTAGGGGATCGGAGTGTCACGTCCGACCATAGTATTCGGGGATCGGGTGTCACGAACCGCCACGTAGAAGTAGGGGATCTGAGTGTCACGTTCCGACAATAGTTCTTAGGGGATCGGAGTGTCACGTACCGACACAAGAGGAAGAAAGATAATGAATCTTGAGAGATGTTAAAATACTCAATGTAATGAACCTAATTTCCCAAATGAGTGTGGTATTGAGGCTTGAGTCCTCATGGATGAACTTGGTAGTACTTATTGATGATTATAGTACTTGTTGCTACATGTTGAGTATTGTAGTTGATTTATGATATGAACTGATATATACTGTTTTCTATTTTGAGTTGGCCGATGATACCTACTCAGTACTTGTGTTTTGTACTGACCCCCTACTTGTTGTTTCCTTTCTTTGTTATTTGGGGAATGCAGTAAACGTACCGTTGTCTTCAACTCAGCAGCGATTCTAGCCAGTCTTCATTACACCGGATTTCAGGGTGAGCTAATGCTTCTAGCTTGGACTGGATCTTCTCTTCAAGTCTTGATGCCTTGAACTTCCGGCATGGACTAGCCTTTTATTTATTTTAGCTTCTTAGATACTTTTAGATTAGTAACTTGAGGATAGATGTTCTTGTGATGATGACTTCCAGATTTTGGGGATAATGGGTTATAAATTTTAGAGAAGTTATTTAACTGTTTTCGTTAATGAGTTTTAAGTCTTCCGCTTTGTATTTTGTTCAATATGTTGGGGTTTTAGATTGGTTGGTTCGCTCACATAGTAGGATAGTGTGGGTGCCACTCGCGGCTCGATTTTGGGTCGTGACACTACATAGTATTCTTCCTTATATCGTTTAAAGAAGTTGTTTAGAATAGGTACTTTTAATACTTTTTCTACACTTAAGTCTAATTCTTTATTTCTTATTTCCTGAAAAATCGTATTATCAAATATTATTTTTTGTTCTACTGAATCTTCATCATGATATTCTTCTGTAGATATTATCCTTATATTTTCCTCAGTCATTTTCTTCAATTATTACTTCACTATCATATTCTATTTCGGATTCTAGTTCATAGTCAATTTCATTTTCTATATCTGAAATTTCATATATACTGTCGTCATCATTTAATTCATAGTCTAGATAATCTATTTGCATGTATTTATATTCATCTAGTATTAGTTCTGTGATTTGTTTTCTTTTTATATTTCTAGGTAATTTACAATCTTTAGCTAAATGTCCTAATTTACCACAATTGTAACAATTACAATTTGATAAAGGTTTCTTTGGTCTAGATAATCTTTTTTGTTTATAATCTCTTGTATAATAACGTTTTCTTGGCTTTTTATATTTATATTTAGTTTTTCTTTTTCTGTATTTTCTATTTTTTCTAGATTTTTTATAATATTTATCTTCACATCCAAACTGTGGTGCTATTTTATTTTTACAGCATGCTAAGTTTTTTACTAATACTTTTTCCATTTTTAATTTTTCTTTTTGATTTTCACATAGCTGAATAAACCATTGTTGTAAGAATTTTATTCTAGATCCTAATGTATCTGTCATTTCTTCATTATTCCAATCTTTTATTATATTTGTACTAAAAGGTTCTGGTAGTTTTATGAAATATTGTTGTTTTATTTCTTTTGCTTCATTTATATCATATTTTGATTTATAATAATATTCTTTAAATGCGCATGTATATTCTTCTATGTAACACATATTACATATTGCTAGTTTTGACATTAGTTGTCTATTTATTATTTTTTCTTTATTTTGTTCTTTTATATCTGTAGTCAGACTTCCAAATTCATTTCGTATTGCTAATTCATATTTTTCTAAAATTTCTATATTAGATGTGGTTAATGATCCATCTAGTTTTTTATCATTTCTTAATGCTTCTTTACTTTCTAAGGGTAAATTTTCTATCCATAATTTTGTTGTTCCAATTAAAGTTCTTTCTATATAACCTGGAGTGTCTTTTATTGTTATTTTATTATCTATTAATTGTTTTGATAGATTTCCTATCCATAATAAAATTACTTTGTTAATATCTATAACACAATCTAAATCTAAAAAGTTAGTTTGTTCTGTTATTGATTTTGGCTTCCATTTTGTATTTAATCTACTATTTCATATAGCATCTGTTCTATCTGAATTGTCATAATTTCTAGTATAATAAGTTGGCGTTGATGTTCTAGGATTATGTCTAGGACTTTTATCTGGAGTTTTTTTCTTTTGAAGTTTCTGGTTTATCTACATTATTTGTATTAATTTCTAATCTTTTTAATTTATTAGTTTGTTCTAAGATTTCTGTATATGTTTCACTAATATCACTCACTTCTGAATTTTCTGAATTTTTATCAGATTCGTTTTCATTAGTTATATCATTTATTTCAATATTTTCATTTAATATTTGTTTCATTTCATTTATTTCATTGTTTAATTCTACTTCTTTTTGAAGTTCTAATTCTACTTCTTTTTGTAGTTGTTTTTCTTTTTGTCTTTTTTCATAGAGCAATTTTAAATAAGCTAGTTCTTTCTCTAATTCTTCTATTTTACTATTTTTTGTTTCTTCAATTTTCTTTATTTCTTGTTTTGCTTCTTTTCGTATATTCTTAATTTCTTTAGCTTTATCTATGTCTTCATTTTCTTTTGTTATTCTTATCATAGCTGTTAAACTATCTTCTAGTTTTGCAGATTCTCTTTCTAGCATTAGATATAATCTATCTCCTATTTTTTTATACCTTCTTCCTAAATTGGAAAAGACTATTTTTATAGTTAAACCTTCATAGTTTTCATAAGTTTTTTCATCTACTGCATATTCCTCTTTATTCATTATATTCATTTTTATAGTTTATATCATGTTGTATTTTATATTCTAAACAGTCTATTTTTAGTTTTAAATCAAATATTTGTTTCTTTTGTATGAATATTGATTTATTGCATACTCCTGCAAATATATTTTTTATTAATCTTTCTTTCATAAAGTCATGTTCATACTGTAATTTATTTAATTTTTCTATCAATAGTTGTTTATATATTCTTTTATCCATTTTTAAGAAAATATTTGTTCATAATATTCTTTTTTAATTACATTCAATCTCTGTATTTCTTTAGCGTTTGTTTCTATATACTCTAAATATTCTTCGTCTCGAAGATATATATATTTATTTACTTTTTCAATTAACAGTTTTTCTTCTAAATCTATTTTCTCTTTAGTTTCTTTCCATAACCTCAAATATCTAAAATTGAACATTGATCTCTATATAATTCTATATCATCGAATAAATAATCTAGATCATTATCATCATAAATTATCAGCTCAGACCAACCTACAGTCATTGTTTCAATTATCTCATTCATTATTAATTTGTCATAAATTATTCTACGTGCATCAACATCAATATTTTTCAATATGAAAAACAATAGCATCATATAATCTTTATCTTCATCTAACAAGTATGTAGGCATATTCAGTTCAATTCAATTTATTTTCACTTAACAGTTTATTCCTTTTAATCTTTTCGCAGTTTATACGTATTCATTATAAACAATAATAGTATAATATTCATCTCGTCTAGTCACTACTATGGCCTTCTTCTTTAATCAGTTACCCTAACAGCGCCTCAACACCGTGTACTCCCCTAAACGGCCTCCTTGCCTACCGGTTTCCACATCAGGATGGCATAGTCTGGGCTTACCTATTCGCAGAATATCTCCATAGCAAACCTTCTAGAGATGACTATTATAACACTATTAATTCATAATAAATGCTTATAATCAGGAAAAGACTATCAGGAATAAAGCAATTTAGTTACTCATAAACGATTTTGAGTATACCTGTTCTTGTAGATTACTCGTAGTTGCTTTGTTTTCCATAGCTTTGATTGTTATCTAACTTTGCTGTCTAGCTTTGTTGTCTATAGCTCTGATACCAAAGGGGGGGGGGGCGGAATCTAGGATTTAGATAATTGAGAGAGAGGATGGTTGAAGCTTGTTTATTTTTAACTCTTTTTGCTCCTACTTTACAACAAAGCTAGACAGCAAAGTTAGATAACAATCAAAGCTATGGAAAACAAAGCAACTACGAGTAATCTACAAGAACAGGTATACTCAAAATCGTTTATGAGTAACTAAATTGCTTTATTCCTGATAGTCTTTTCCTGATTATAAACATTTATTATGAATTAATAGTGTTATAATAGTCATCTCTAGAAGGTTTGCTATGGAGATATTCTGCGAATAGGTAAGCCCAGACTATGCCATCCTGATGTGGAAACCGGTAGGCAAGGAGGCCGTTTAGGGGAGTACACGGTGTTGAGGCGCTGTTAGGGTAACTGATTAAAGAAGAAGGCCATAGTAGTGACTAGACGAGATGAATATTATACTATTATTGTTCATAATGAATACGTATAAACTGTGAAAAGATTAAAAGGAATAAACTGTTAAGTGAAAATAAATTGAATTGAACTGAATATGCCTACATACTTGTTAGATGAAGATAAAGATTATATGATGCTATTGTTTTACATATTGAAAAATATTGATGTTGATGCACGTAGAATAATTTATGACAAATTAATAATGAATGAGATAATTGAAACAATGACTGTAGGTTGGTCTGAGCTGATAATTTATGATGATAATGATCTAGATTATTTATTCGATGATATAGAATTATATAGAGATCAATGTTCAATTTTAGATATTTGAGGTTATGGAAAGAAACTAAAGAGAAAATAGATTTAGAAGAAAAACTGTTAATTGAAAAAGTAAATAAATATATATATCTTCGAGACGAAGAATATTTAGAGTATATAGAAACAAACGCTAAAGAAATACAGAGATTGAATGTAATTAAAAAAGAATATTATGAACAAATATTTTCTTAAAAATGGATAAAAGAATATATAAACAACTATTGATAGAAAAATTAAATAAATTACAGTATGAACATGACTTTATGAAAGAAAGATTAATAGAAAATATATTTGCAGGAGTATGCAATAAATCAATATTCATACAAAAGAAACAAATATTTGATTTAAAACTAAAAATAGACTGTTTAGAATATAAAATACAACATGATATAAACTATAAAAATGAATATAATGAATAAAGAGGAATATGCAGTAGATGAAAAAACTTATGAAAACTATGAAGGTTTAACTATAAAAATAGTCTTTTCCAATTTAGGAAGAAGGTATAAAAAAATAGGAGATAGATTATATCTAATGCTAGAAAGAGAATCTGCAAAACTAGAAGATAGTTTAACAGCTATGATAAGAATAACAAAAGAAAATGAAGACATAGATAAAGCTAAAGAAATTAAGAATATACGAAAAGAAGCAAAACAAGAAATAAAGAAAATTGAAGAAACAAAAAATAGTAAAATAGAAGAATTAGAGAAAGAACTAGCTTATTTAAAATTGCTCTATGAAAAAAGACAAAAAGAAAAACAACTACAAAAAGAAGTAGAATTAGAACTTCAAAAAGAAGTAGAATTAAACAATGAAATAAATGAAATGAAACAAATATTAAATGAAAATATTGAAATAAATGATATAACTAATGAAAACGAATCTGATAAAAATTCAGAAAATTCAGAAGTGAGTGATATTAGTGAAACATATACAGAAATCTTAGAACAAACTAATAAATTAAAAAGATTAGAAATTAATACAAATAATGTAGATAAACCAGAAACTTCAAAAGAAAAAACTCCAGATAAAAGTCCTAGACATAATCCTAGAACATCAACGCCAACTTATTATACTAGAAATTATGACAATTCAGATAGAACAGATGTTATATGGAATAGTAGATTAAATACAAAATGGAAGCCAAAATCAATAACAGAACAAACTAACTTTTTAGATTTAGATTGTGTTATAGATATTAACAAAGTAATTTTATTATGGATAGGAAATCTATCAAAACAATTAATAGATAATAAAATAACAATAAAAGACACTCCAGGTTATATAGAAAGAACTTTAATTGGAACAACAAAATTATGGATAGAAAATTTACCCTTAGAAAGTAAAGAAGCATTAAGAAATGATAAAAAACTAGATGGATCATTAACCACATCTAATATAGAAATTTTAGAAAAATATGAATTAGCAATACGAAATGAATTTGGAAGTCTGACTACAGATATAAAAGAACAAAATAAAGAAAAAATAATAAATAGACAACTAATGTCAAAACTAGCAATATGTAATATGTGTTACATAGAAGAATATACATGCGCATTTAAAGAATATTATTATAAATCAAAATATGATATAAATGAAGCAAAAGAAATAAAACAACAATATTTCATAAAACTACCAGAACCTTTTAGTACAAATATAATAAAAGATTGGAATAATGAAGAAATGACAGATACATTAGGATCTAGAATAAAATTCTTACAACAATGGTTTATTCAGCTATGTGAAAATCAAAAAGAAAAATTAAAAATGGAAAAAGTATTAGTAAAAAACTTAGCATGCTGTAAAAATAAAATAGCACCACAGTTTGGATGTGAAGATAAATATTATAAAAAATCTAGAAAAAATAGAAAATACAGAAAAAGAAAAACTAAATATAAATATAAAAAGCCAAGAAAACGTTATTATACTGTATCCTTGTAATTTCTGGGTAATATAGTTTTCATTGGGGTTTTTCGTTTGATTTGATCTGGGGTTTAGATTCAAAAACGTTTGGATTTTGTATATGTTTTCAATATATGACTGGGCAATATAGTTGTATTTTTTCTTTTCACTTTGTATGCTAGTTGCGTAGGTAGATGTTTGTGGTACTGGGGTATTTTGTTGGAATTTAGGTACAAATGATTTGGTAAATAAGCTATTTAAGTTTATATTTTTTGGCATAGCTTTTTCCGTAATTCCTGTACTTGTACCTGCAATACCTGCAACTAACATATTTTTAGTATATTGAGTTTTTAGGTGTTTCTCAACGTCACCTTTTAGCTCTGGCTGTTTACCGTCTGCCTTAAGACGTAGCTCCGCATTTTTATAGTCATGCTGCTGACTGTTAGCTGTTTTTAGTTCTTGCACTTCTGCTTCTATCTTTTCTATTTTCTGACAAAGATTTGTCATCATAGATAAGATTTGTTTCATTGTATCTGTTTCTGGAGAGATAATCTGCAATAACATTCTTGTCAGTTGTAATTACTTCAATTGTAAATGTAAAATTCAATATATTCAATACCAATCTTCGTATTTATTTTGTTGTTACAGAATTATCTATTTTTCTTGTTAGCCACCATTGACGGGCTATACAGACTTGGCCAGGTTTGCTGTACCAAGTAGGTTTACTCCCGCACGAGTCACTCGTTAAGGCTTTAACCCGCAGGGAGCCAACGCAGTGCTGAGCCAAAACTCTGTACTGGATCGCAATCTCAATACTCGGCTCTGATACCAAAAAATGACGGGCTATACAGACTTGGCCAGGTTTGCTGTACCAAGTAGGTGAAAGCTAGACAGCAAAGTTAGATAACAATCAAAGCTATGGAAAACAAAGCAACTACGAGTAATCTACAAGAACAGGTATACTCAAAATCGTTTATGAGTAACTAAATTGCTTTATTCCTGATAGTCTTTTCCTGATTATAAGCATTTATTATGAATTAATAGTGTTATAATAGTCATCTCTAGAAGGTTTGCTATGGAGATATTCTGCGAATAGGTAAGCCCAGACTATGCCATCCTGATGTGGAAACCGGTAGGCAAGGAGGCCGTTTAGGGGAGTACACGGTGTTGAGGCGCTGTTAGGGTAACTGATTAAAGAAGAAGGCCATAGTAGTGACTAGACGAGATGAATATTATACTATTATTGTTCATAATGAATACGTATAAACTGCGAAAAGATTAAAAGGAATAAACTGTTAAGTGAAAATAAATTGAATTGAACTGAATATGCCTACATACTTGTTAGATGAAGATAAAGATTATATGATGCTATTGTTTTACATATTGAAAAATATTGATGTTGATGCACGTAGAATAATTTATGACAAATTAATAATGAATGAGATAATTGAAACAATGACTGTAGGTTGGTCTGAGCTGATAATTTATGATGATAATGATCTAGATTATTTATTCGATGATATAGAATTATATAGAGATCAATGATCAATTTTAGATATTTGAGGTTATGGAAAGAAACTAAAGAGAAAATAGATTTAGAAGAAAAACTGTTAATTGAAAACGTAAATAAATATATATATCTTCGAGACGAAGAATATTTAGAGTATATAGAAACAAACGCTAAAGAAATACAGAGATTGAATGTAATTAAAAAAGAATATTATGAACAAATATTTTCTTAAAAATGGATAAAAGAATATATAAACAACTATTGATAGAAAAATTAAATAAATTACAGTATGAACATGACTTTATGAAAGAAAGATTAATAGAAAATATATTTGCAGGAGTATGCAATAAATCAATATTCATACAAAAGAAACAAATATTTGATTTAAAACTAAAAATAGACTGTTTAGAATATAAAATACAACATGATATAAACTATAAAAATGAATATAATGAATAAAGAGGAATATGCAGTAGATGAAAAAACTTATGAAAACTATGAAGGTTTAACTATAAAAATAGTCTTTTCCAATTTAGAAAGAAGGTATAAAAAAATAGGAGATAGATTATATCTAATGCTAGAAAGAGAATCTGCAAAACTAGAAGATAGTTTAACAGCTATGATAAGAATAACAAAAGAAAATGAAGACATAGATAAAGCTAAAGAAATTGAGAATATACGAAAAGAAGCAGAAGTGCAAGAACTAAAAACAGCTAACAGTCAGCAGCATGACTATAAAAATGCGGAGCTACGTCTTAAGGCAGACGGTAAACAGCCAGAGCTAAAAGGTGACGTTGAGAAACACCTAAAAACTCAATATACTAAAAATATGTTAGTTGCAGGTATTGCAGGTACAAGTACAGGAATTACGGAAAAAGCTATGCCAAAAAATATAAACTTAAATATCTTATTAACCAAATCATTTGTACCTAAATTCCAACAAAATACCCCAGTACCACAAACATCTACCTACGCAGCTAGCATACAAAGTGAAAAGAAAAAATACAACTATATTGCCCAGTCATATATTAAAAACATATACAAAATCCAAACGTTTTTGAATCTAAACCCCAGATCAAATCAAATAAAAAACCCCAATGAAAACTATATTACCCAGAAATTACAAGGATACAATAGACTTATTGCACAACCAAAAACCAGTGCAAATCTAGTCAAAACATGTTACAATTATGGACTATTGAGTACCGTATATACATTTCACGGCGAAGAAATTACAGGAATACCAGAATTATACAGAGCTTTTAGTACATTTAAAAGAATAACAAAGGGAAACCTATTCTTTATAAAGTTCTATACAGCACCTGCGGAAATACTCTATGACGAGATAAAATCTCCTATACAAGTAATCAAAATAGGATTAACAAAAGATATGATAATACCTGAGGAGATTGAAAAACAAGACGAGATACAAAAGATAGATATACCTAGTTTTTATGCTAACAAAAGAATAATTGGCATATCAACTATAATTCAAGAACTAGCAAACAATTATTTAAATGGAAATGCGATATGGAGCTACTATGCAAGAGACCAAGTGATGATATACGCAAATTCCAAAGAGATACGAAAAACATATATGGATGAAGTTCAGCAATGGATTTTATCTTTGTTAAAACCAGAAGAGCAACCAACTACAAGAGCTCTAAAGAAAAAATTTATTTCAGAGGAATTATTAACCAGATACTGTAAATTAATTGGACATAGATACCCAGATCACCATTGTTCCAAGTGCAATGGAGAAGATAACTTAATTCCAGATGTAAGCTTGGAATAAACAAAAGAAGAAGAAGATAAGAAGAAAAAGACAAAGACGAAGAAGATAGAGTCGTAAAGACAATAGTATGTCGGCCATATAGGTCAATTATTTTTGTCGGCCATGTATTTAAAGTAAGGCCATTATAGTTTGTCTTTTTATATTAGTCAAAAGTATGTCGGCCATTTGTAAAAAGTAGGCCATTATGTAAAGAAAAGTTGTTTGTTATTTTGCGTCGGCCAAATGTTATAAGGCCAAGTGTCAATACTTAGTGTCGGCCACTGTTAAGCCAATTATGCAAGTTTGTGCTATAAATAGAGGCATTAGTCCTCAGAAATAAACAAGCTTCAACCATCCTCTCTCTCAATTATCTAAATCCTAGATTCCGCCCCCCCCCCCTTTGGTATCAGAGCTATAGACAACAAAGCTAGACAGCAAAGTTAGATAACAATCAAAGCTATGGAAAACAAAGCAACTACGAGTAATCTACAAGAACAGGTATACTCAAAATCGTTTATGAGTAACTAAATTGCTTTATTCCTGATAGTCTTTTCCTGATTATAAGCATTTATTATGAATTAATAGTGTTATAATAGTCATCTCTAGAAGGTTTGCTATGGAGATATTCTGCGAATAGGTAAGCCCAGATTATGCCATCCTGATGTGGAAACCGGTAGGCAAGGAGGCCGTTTAGGGGAGTACACGGTGTTGAGGCGCTGTTAGGGTAACTGATTAAAGAAGAAGGCCATAGTAGTGACTAGACGAGATGAATATTATACTATTATTGTTCATAATGAATACGTATAAACTGCGAAAAGATTAAAAGGAATAAACTGTTAAGTGAAAATAAATTGAATTGAACTGAATATGCCTACATACTTGTTAGATGAAGATAAAGATTATATGATGCTATTGTTTTACATATTGAAAAATATTGATGTTGATGCACGTAGAATAATTTATGACAAATTAATAATGAATGAGATAATTGAAACAATGACTGTAGGTTGGTCTGAGCTGATAATTTATGATGATAATGATCTAGATTATTTATTCGATGATATAGAATTATATAGAGATCAATGATCAATTTTAGATATTTGAGGTTATGGAAAGAAACTAAAGAGAAAATAGATTTAGAAGAAAAACTGTTAATTGAAAACGTAAATAAATATATATATCTTCGAGACGAAGAATATTTAGAGTATATAGAAACAAACGCTAAAGAAATACAGAGATTGAATGTAATTAAAAAAGAATATTATGAACAAATATTTTCTTAAAAATGGATAAAAGAATATATAAACAACTATTGATAGAAAAATTAAATAAATTACAGTATGAACATGACTTTATGAAAGAAAGATTAATAGAAAATATATTTGCAGGAGTATGCAATAAATCAATATTCATACAAAAGAAACAAATATTTGATTTAAAACTAAAAATAGACTGTTTATAATATAAAATACAACATGATATAAACTATAAAAATGAATATAATGAATAAAGAGGAATATGCAGTAGATGAAAAAACTTATGAAAACTATGAAGGTTTAACTATAAAAATAGTCTTTTCCAATTTAGGAAGAAGGTATAAAAAAATAGGAGATAGATTATATCTAATGCTAGAAAGAGAATCTGCAAAACTAGAAGATAGTTTAACAGCTATGATAAGAATAACAAAAGAAAATGAAGACATAGATAAAGCTAAAGAAATTGAGAATATACGAAAAGAAGCAAAACAAGAAATAAAGAAAATTGAAGAAACAAAAAATAGTAAAATAGAAGAATTAGAGAAAGAACTAGCTTATTTAAAATTGCTCTATGAAAAAAGACAAAAAGAAAAACAACTACAAAAAGAAGTAGAATTAGAACTTCAAAAAGAAGTAGAATTAAACAATGAAATAAATGAAATGAAACAAATATTAAATGAAAATATTGAAATAAATGATATAACTAATGAAAATGAATCTGATAAAAATTCAGAAAATTCAGAAGTGAGTGATATTAGTGAAACATATACAGAAATCTTAGAACAAACTAATAAATTAAAAAGATTAGAAATTAATACAAATAATGTAGATAAACCAGAAACTTCAAAAGAAAAAACTCCAGATAAAAGTCCTAGACATAATCCTAGAACATCAACGCCAACTTATTATACTAGAAATTATGACAATTCAGATAGAACAGATGTTATATAGAATAGTAGATTAAATACAAAATGGAAGCCAAAATCAATAACAGAACAAACTAACTTTTTAGATTTAGATTGTGTTATAGATATTAACAAAGTAATTTTATTATGGATAGGAAATCTATCAAAACAATTAATAGATAATAAAATAACAATAAAAGACACTCCAGGTTATATAGAAAGAACTTTAATTGGAACAACAAAATTATGGATAGAAAATTTACCCTTAGAAAGTAAAGAAGCATTAAGAAATGATAAAAAACTAGATGGATCATTAACCACATCTAATATAGAAATTTTAGAAAAATATGAATTAGCAATACGAAATGAATTTGGAAGTCTGACTACAGATATAAAAGAACAAAATAAAGAAAAAATAATAAATAGACAACTAATGTCAAAACTAGCAATATGTAATATGTGTTACATAGAAGAATATACATGCGCATTTAAAGAATATTATTATAAATCAAAATATGATATAAATGAAGCAAAAGAAATAAAACAACAATATTTCATAAAACTACCAGAACCTTTTAGTACAAATATAATAAAAGATTGGAATAATGAAGAAATGACAGATACATTAGGATCTAGAATAAAATTCTTACAACAATGGTTTATTCAGCTATGTGAAAATCAAAAAGAAAAATTAAAAATGGAAAAAGTATTAGTAAAAAACTTAGCATGCTGTAAAAATAAAATAGCACCACAGTTTGGATGTGAAGATAAATATTATAAAAAATCTAGAAAAAATAGAAAATACAGAAAAAGAAAAACTAAATATAAATATAAAAAGCCAAGAAAACGTTATTATACAAGAGATTATAAACAAAAAAGATTATCTAGACCAAAGAAACCTTTATCAAATTGTAATTGTTACAATTGTGGTAAATTAGGACATTTAGCTAAAGATTGTAAATTACCTAGAAATATAAAAAGAAAACAAATCACAGAACTAATACTAGATGAATATAAATACATGCAAATAGATTATCTAGACTATGAATTAAATGATGACGACAGTATATATGAAATTTCAGATATAGAAAATGAAATTGATTATGAACTAGAATCCGAAATAGAATATGATAGTGAAGTAATAATTGAAGAAAATGACTGAGGAAAATATAAGGATAATATCTACAGAAGAATATCATGATGAAGAAGAACAAAAAATAATATTTGATAATACGATTTTTCAGGAAATAAGAAATAAAGAATTAGACTTAAGTGTAGAAAAAGTATTAAAAGTACCTATTCTAAACAACTTCTTTAAACGATATAAGGAAGAATACTATGTAGTTAGTCAGAAAGAACATATTATAGATTGTAAATACACTAAAGGAAAAGCACAAATACCTATACTCAATAAAAGAATGATTAATCAAGAGATACAACATATAAAGGCAAAAACACCCATAAAATACGTACATTTAGGAGGAACTGAAATCTTAATAAAAGCATGTTTTAGAGAAGGAATAGATACGCCTATAGAAATATACCTAGCAGATGATAGGATAGTACATCCTATAGAAAAAAGCGTAATTAGCGCAATAAAAGGAAATTTAATATATCAAAAATTTAAATTTATAATTAGTGCAAATTATTCAATTGCATTAACAGATAGAAATATAGATAAATCATTAGTATTATACTGGAAGTTATCAGGAATTGAATTAGCACCTGGAAGTAAAATATTTACAGCAAGATGTAAAAATTTATATATATTAACTACAAAACATAAGGTGATTGCTAAAAACAAAATAGATAGGATCAAAATAGAAAATCCGTTTGATCAAAAATACTTACAATTATAGATCATAATGACTATAGTTATAAAGAAATGAATATTGAAGAAGATTTAGAAATAATAAAAGACAGACGAAATACTTTAAGTAGAACAACTTCATCAAAAGCAAGTACATCAAAAAGAAATTATGATTTCCCTATATTGTTAAATACAGAAGAAAAAACATTAAGGAATTATTTCATAGCAGGAATAATTAATGAAAAAAGATATAAGATATTAATCAATACAGGTCAAAATGATAATTATATAAGTAAAGACTTAGTCTTAGAAAACGAAATTATAAAAACAGGACATGTATGCCCTGGATTACCCAGTGAAATAATAATTATAAGTGAAGAAATAGAAAAAGAAATCATTATAGGAGGAATACCCTTAACTATGCTATTTAAAATACATCAAGAAGAAAGTATAACTTTAGGTATAAATTGGTTAGATCAATTTACCCCTTATAAAATAGAAGAAGAACAATTAACTATAACTTGTCATAACAAGAAAATAATCATAAAAAGAATAATGTAAAGAAAATGAAAATATATATATTAGCAAAAATTATCATAGAAGGCTATTATAATAGATACTATACGCCTATGATAGATACAGGAGCTGAAACTAATATATGTAAATACAATTGTTTACCCGAAGAAAAATGGGAAAAACATAAAACAAAAATAAAGATAGAATTAATAGACGAAAATAGTCTAATAACGCAAAAACCGTTAAAATATAATTTTGATGATCTGAAAGAATTCAAAATGCATATAGAAGAATTACTAAAAAATAATTATATACAAGAGACTAATAGTAAACATACTAGTCCAGCATTTATCGTTAATAATTATAATGAACAAAAAAGAGGTAAAAGTAGAATGGTAATAGATTATCGCAATCTAAATGCTAAAACCAAAACTTACAATTACCCTATACCTGTCACGACCCAAAATCGAGCCGCGAGTGGCACCCACACTTATCCTACTATGTGAGCGAACCAACCAATCTAAAACCCCAACATATTGAACAAAATACAAAGCGGAAGACTTAAAACTCATTATCCCCAAAATCTGGAAGTCATCATCACAAGAACATCTATCTTCAAGTTACTAATCTAAAAGTATCTAAGAAGCTAAAATAAATAAAAGGCTAGTCCATGCCGGAAGTTCAAGGCATCAAGACATTGAAGAGAAGATCCAGTCCAAGCTAGAAGCATTAGCTCACCCTGAAATCCGGTGTAGTGAAGACTGGCTAGAATTGCTGCTGAGTTGAAGACGACGGTACGTTTGCTGCATTCCCCAAATAACAAAGAAAGAAACAACAAGTAGGGGGTCAGTACAAAACACAAGTACTGAGTAGGTATCATCGGCCAACTCAAAATAGAAAACAGTATATATCAGTTCATATCATAAATCAACTACAATACTCACATGTAGCAACAAGTACTATAATCATCAATAAGTACTACCAAGTTCATCCATGAGGACTCAAGCCTCAATACCACACTCATTTGGGAAATTAGGTTCATTACATTGAGTATATAAACATCTCTCAAGATTCATTATCTTTCTTCCTCTTGTGTCGGTACGTGACACTCCGATCCCCTACTACTATGTGTCGGAACGTGACACTCCGATCCCCTAATTCTATGTGTCGGTTCGTGACACCCGATCCCCTAATACTATGTGTCGGAACGTGACACTCCGATCCCCTAATTCTACGTGTCGGTTCGTGACACCCGATCCACTAATACTATGTGTCGGAACGTGACACTCCGATCCCCTAATACTATGTGTCGGAACGTGACACTCCGATCCCCTAATTCTATGTGTCGGTTCGTGACACCCGACCCACTAATACTATGTGTCGGAA
>JABWTJ010001351.1:0-17683 GCA_016801875.1 Solanum sitiens
ACAAATGGGTTGAAGTCTTACCTTAATTCTGAAAATTTATCCTCTACACTTGTACTTCAAGAATTCAAACTCTCCTTCAAATTCTTACTTGAAAAATTAGACAGCACTCAAGAACTCTAAGGTGTCTTAGGGCTGCTAATTGAAGCCAAGAGAGACCAAGAAAGAACTTGGAAATCTGAAACTTTTGCAAGTTCAAAATGGAGAATAAGACTTGATCCTTATCCTTTGAAAAAAGAGGTGTTATGGCCGACACTCTTGACCAATTTTGGGCCATATAATGTCAAGTAGGTGCCCCACCTGCTTGTCCCTTTAAATTGGGCCTTTTTGGACTTAATATTATTGGACCTTGGCTGTCCATTTTCCCTTTGTTCTTTTATTCAACTTGGGACAGATTAGCAAGTAGGTGGTACACACTTGGCCCAATAACATGGTAAAACAAAACTTAGGAGGTCATGCACTTACCTAGTTTCACTTGGGCTTTATCCATAATGGGCCAATTGGCAGATTTGGCTGCTGGGCCTTCTTTCATTCACATTTTTCTTTAATAGGTTTGGGCTTCAAATGAGCCTTAAATATAAGCCTAAATCTGGTCAATCAAACTTGGGCCCTTTAACTATAATATAGATCAAGTAGGTGATGCAACTGCAAGCTCAATTACCACCTTACTATAATTACTTAAATACTTTCCATCGGAGTTAACTTGCAATACATATGCTAAAACGTGCAAGGCATTACATCACCTTCCAAGCTAGTTTAAACCAACACTAATCATGTAAGAAACATGATCCCTCACCTACACTATAAGTATATGTCAAGTATAACATGAATAGAACTACCACATACAAAAATACAGGCCGTTACAGTTTATCCCTCTTTCCTTTGAAGTCGATCACACAAGCTCTAAGCATATCTTGAAGGGTTTGAATAGTACCTCCACTTGACCATCCGTTTGGGGATGAAAAGCGGTACTTTACTTCACCTTTGTACCCAACCCTTTCTAGAATGACCTCCAAAACCTACATGTGGATTGTGCACCCCTATCCAATATGATGGATACTGGAATACCATGGCAACACACAATATCATCTGTGAAGATCCTTCCATAATCCTCCGCCTAGTAAGTGGACTTGACGGGTATAATGTGGGCAGATTTAGTCAACCTATCCACAACCACCCATATGGAGTCATATTGCTTTTTTGTCCGAAGAAAACCTACCACGAAATCCATATTAATATCTTCACACTTCCAAGTGGGAACTTGGATTTCTTCAAGTAAGACACCCGACTTTTGGTGCTCGGCTTTTACGTGTTGACAATTTGGAAATTTTGCAACAAATTTCGCTATGTCCCTTTTCAAGACGTCCCACCAAAACACTTCTCTAAGGTCATGATACAACTTTGTACAGACCGTATGAATGGAATAACGAGAACCATGAGCTTCCTCAAGAATCCGGTTTCTCAAATCATCTACATTAGGAACACACAACCTTTCTAGAAACCTCAAAAAACTATCCCCCCTAAGGAGAATGACTCATTAAGATTACCTAGAACCGATTCTTTCAATTCCTTAAATGATTGATAATGGTGTTGCTTAGACTTCACCTCAACCACCAAAGATTATTCGGAGTTATGATGGACTATAAAACCACCATTTGGAGAATCTTCCAATCTAACACCCAAACAAGCCAACCTATGAACATCCTTCACTAAGTCTTTCTTGGCTTCTTCTACATGAGACACACTACCCATGGTCATACGACTTAGTGCATCCGCAACCACATTGGCTTTTTTGGGGTGATAGAGAACACTCTTGTCGTATCTTTCTACAATTCCAAGGACATTACTAAGAACTCATAGTGACCATATCTAGTTTGAAATGCCATTTTTGGTATATCCTCGCCTCTCACCATAAATTGGTGATAATAAATGCACATTCTGAGGGACCCATCCTTTTTCTTCACAACCAATACCGGTGCACCCCATGGAGAAATACTAGGTCTAATGAATCCTTTTCTCGAAAGTCATTGAGTTGAGCCTTCAACTCTTTCAATTCTGCCGGAGCCATCCGATAAGGAGGAATTGAAATGGGGTTGGTATCCAGTAGCAAGTCAATACAAAAGTCAATTTCGGGTTCGAGAGGGATTCTGGAAAGATTGTTATGAAAGACCTCCAGAAATTCCCTTACTACGGGGACCGACTCAATGGGAGGATTTTCGGAGTCTAAATCTTTAACTCTTACGATATGGTATAAATACCCTTTTGAGATAATTTTACAAGACTTAAGACAACAGATGATACAACCTCTAGGAATAGAATTTCCCCCCTTCAACTCCAAGACGGGTTCATTAGGAAAGTTGAACTTTACACCTCTAGTTCTATAATCAATGGAAGCAAAACAAGAATGCAACCAATCCATACCCTATATTACATAAAAATCAACCATATTGAGTTCTACCAATTCAACATGAGTAACTCTATTGCACAATATTATAGGACAATTTCTATATACTCTCTTAGAAACAACCGACTCACCCACCGAATAGTCACCATAAAAGGTTCATTCAAGATATCGGGCAAAATGTAAAACTTTTTAGCTACTAGAGGAGTAAAAAATGAATAATTAGCACCGGAATTAAGTAAGGCATATACATCAATAGAAAAGACTTTCAAGATACCGGTCACCACATCAGGAGAAGTCTCTTTCTCAACTCTAGAGCAAAGAGCATAGAAGAGATTCTTCTTCAAATCATCATCATTTGAACCACTTGCTTGTCTACTCACCTTGTCTTGCCCCTTCAAATTAGGGAAATACCTCACCTTGTGACCCCTTTTTCCACAAACAAAGCAATTACCCATTCCAATTAAGCATTCGCCCACATGACCCTTACACACTTGGTACAAGTAGGCTTCTCACTAGGTGAGTTTCCACTCTTTCCCTTGTGGGACTCAGGTTTAAGCACCTTATCATCATGAGCCTTAGATAACTTAGAAAGGACTTAATTGGAGAACCTCTTCTTGAACTTAGGCTTGTCATAAATGTCAAGCCTACCTTTTGAAGAACCACTATCAAATTACCTTAACCTATTCGCATATCTATTCTCTCTCTTAATCCTTGCCTCTTCTACTTGTTGAGCATGAACCATGAGGCGAGAAATGATCATATTATCATGTATCATAGATGAACAACATTCTTATTTCAAGTCATCCAACACTCCCATCACAAAGCAACTCATTTTATCCCTAGGGTCGGACACCAAGGAAGGAGCATACTTTGAAAATTTATTGAATTTCAAAGAATAGGCAAGCACACTCATACCTCCTTGTCCAAGGTTGATGAATTCTTCCACTTTGGCTTCCCTCTTTTCCCTAGGAAAGAATCTATAAAGAAAAGCCTTCTTGAAAATCTCCCATGTCACTGGTCCACCCCTTAAAGGCCTATTGTCTCTCCATTGGATGTACCAAGTTTGGGCTACGTCTTTGAGTTGGTAGGTGGCTAACTCGGCCTTCTCACTCATAGTCAACCCCATAGCATAGAGGATTTTGTATGTTTCATAAATGAACTCTTGTGGGTCTTCCTCCGCTTTGGACCCATAGAAAGTAGGGGGATTCATCCTTGTGAAATCCCTCAAACGGGAGGCCATGGTGATAACATTTTTGTTTCCTCGGGGTACCACCTTTCGATTAGCTTGGGTCGTTATGGTTTTTGCTTGAGTGTGACAGCTTGTGCTTGGTTAGTAATGGGTTTCTATATCTATAATGAGGTTCACATAGACCTCTTGCATACACATAATATATTCATATCGAGTATACATAAACCCTTTGTATAAGAAGATTATTAGTATTCTACTTTTATTTCACATACATAATATAGGAACATAATCTCATATGAAGTCTATAATGTGTCTCATATTCAACCATCTAAAATTAATTCAACAATTGGGCTTAACGACCCTAAAAATGAAATAGGTCAAACTAGAGTGTAACATTTCAAAAATGCAAGACGTTTAGTTAAGCCTAACATAGGTGTCGGGAAGTCTAGACACTGTTTTTAAGGTTAGTTTAATGAATATAGGTCATTTAGGAAGTTTAAGAACCAAAACGTCCAACAACGTCCATGACGTTCGAAAGTTTTTTCAAGGAGCTACTAGTGTGCCTTGGCCTATTTGGCTAGTGTTAAGAATCGGAAATTAATAAAAGTTGGTCAAAATGTGTGGAACCCAAGTTAGGGATGTTTCATGGTCAAAACGTTTGGGTACGACTCCCCAAGGACCAACCAAGGGCCCTTGAGGAGGACTCGTGCGGGACTTGGCAAAACTGCATGGGCAGTGTGCATCGACGGGAAGGCCTACGGTCCGTGTGTGGACCAACAGACCATTGGTGCCACCGTTTCTCCACATTTGGCCAAGTGTTTTCCGTGTGCATCAACGGGGCAACCTAAGGCCAGTGCTTGGACCAACTGACCGTCAATGCCACCGGCTCTCCTCACATAGACAAACTTTGGTGGGGACCACCTATGGCCCGTGGATGGACTGACAGGGCGTCGATGCCTCCGTCGTCCCACACTTAGCCGTGGGGAGTAAGCCCTCGGCTGCACAAGTCTATGACCGAGACGACGGATGTGCAGCATAGAGGGTGACCAAAACCGTCGACTCACAGACGGACCGTCGATGGGGTCTCGTCTGTGAGGGGTTGGTGAGTTCCTTCATGTTTTAAATTAAGTCCAATTATTAGGTAGGGTGTTTAGGCGGTTAATTAAGGGATTAAGGTAGTCTAATTAAGTTAGTTAGTCACCTATATAAAGTCCCTAACCTTATTTAATGTAAACACAACTCAAAAACAAATTACTCTATTTTCTCTTTTCTTTCTCTATTTATTGGAAGACTCCATTGAAGCTAAGTCTAGGAGGTGAATTGGGGGCTGGAAAATGGTGGATTAATCTTCATATTCTCATCAAAACATTAAGGTATGGGATCTATTTGCCTTTGGACCTCTTTCCTCAAAGAGTTCATTCAAATTGATTTCAAAACTAGGGATTTCAAATGGGTTTCATTGAATTCCGAATTTGAAGTTATGAATTGAGTTGTTGATGTTTCCTTTAGGTTAAATTTAGTGATTAACATGTATTTTAACTTGATTGTAGTATTTGTTGATGGTCTTTCCTAAATTGAAGAATATGTTCCCAAGTCCCTAACCCTAGATTGTGTTCTTGACTTATATTGTATATTGTTCCTTCACTTGAATTTCTTAGGGTTTAAATCACTTGGAGATGATGTTGTTTATGCTTTTTATGAACGAATTAGGATGATGAATAGTATTTTATTCTAGTTCTTTATAGGTGATCTAGGGTATGATGAATTGACTTAGTCCTAAGCTTTGATCTACTATTGAATTATGATGTGGTGATTCTTGTAAGGTTTGTGATCATATTGGTTATTGAATTATGGTGATTTGATGACCTAATTGGGTTGAACCATGGGTTGATGGTAAGACTTTGATGATGGTTAATTGTGAAGAAGACTTGGTAAGTCTTGTGACCTTATTCTTTGTTTCCATTATGGTTTATTGTGATTAAGTCATGATGATGGTATTGGAGCATGTCTTGTTTAGGATTGATAGGGTGGTATGATGTTGAATTGAAATGTATTAACTTTGGTTGTGAGGTTTCTTAGGGTGTACATGTCACGCCTCAAAACCCATTAAGACGGACAGGCACCCGATGCCCTAAAGGCCCGAGAGAACCAACCTACAACCTGTTCTTACTGAGCATATACTATAACAATTGAGACAAGTTAACTTTGGATGCAGCGATACAAACCAACGTAAGTAGATCCAAAAGTTATATACAAGACTTGGCCGTTTAGGCCACAACTCCTTAAGACACAACTGAACCATGTACATACGTCTACAAAGCCTCTAAAAGATAGAAGACTAGAGTAGGTCGGGACAGACCCCGCCTTACCCTTAACTACGATACAATACCAAACGAATTTACCAAGGAGTTAATAAAGCTCCGAATCAACTTGGAGCTCACCAAAAGTAGCAGAATTTTGAGTGCTTCTACTGAGGAGGTCTACTAGCTGGAGTACCTGAGCCTGCAGCATGAAATACAGCGTCCCCAATACGGGACGTCAGTACGAAAAATGTACTGAATATGTAAGGCAAAAAGTATATGTAATACATGGCACAAATGAAATCAAGTAGCAACATATGAGTGCATAGATTAGGAGAGAAGACCACCTTTGCTTACTCTTGTGGAATCAAGTAAGCTACATTCTTTTCTTTACCTTTTTGTATGTTATAATCTTTGTTGGGCATGTGATACAAGTGACCAGCTGATCAGTGGTAGAAGAGGATGACCCATGCTATGCGTATTAACCCCTGGGATGCGGTCCTCATAATTACACAACTTGGGATCGGCCCATGCTAGGCTTTTGCCCCTGAGCTGCCACCCTTCTATACCAATAGGGATCGGCCCATGCTAGGCTTTCGCCCCTGAGCTGCCACCCTTAATTATATAGATTCTTTCACTTAGATTCTTTAATCTTTGAGATTATTTTTAATTAGTTCATAACTCTTTTGAGATATTATTTTGGATAATCGTAACACTTTGAGAATGTTGATTTGGTGGTCATAATCATCTTGGAGAATTGAAATTACGAACAGAGTGGAATACATGAAAACAATAACTTGAGGCAGTAACAATGACATAAGAGCTACTGAAACATCAACACCTACTTTAAGACCCTTAATGCACAATTGACTTCAATTGGCTTTAGGAGAAGGATTCATTAAAACTTTCTTTTGCAAATCCCATTTCTATAACAGCACAAGGGGCAATTTCACAAGTATAGAGTAGTGACATATAATGAAGTAGTTCCATGTCTTAGAATGGGGAAAGAAATATTGTTAGCTATTTGGAGATGTACGCTGCCCACCATGCTTTCTTTTCTAGAAAATAGAACTTATGAGAATCACTTCATTGATATTAATTGCACGGTGGCAGATTTTCACTGCCAACAAAGGATATAGAATCGAATAGCTTACCATACTTATATTTATGACCAATACCATATCACGATTCAGCCTTCCTTATTGGGTGCTAATCTACAACATACGTCATGATTAAGCTAACATCAGCAGCTAATCACAATAAGGTCCTCCAAAACAGTAGCTAAAATATTTGATGGAAATCAGGCCCAAACAACCCTTACATAAATGGTGAACCACCACACCCTTCCTCTACACATTAATACAACTTCATACATCATCTCCCAAGCTACCCAAACAGCCCTCAACAACAATATTCATAAGGCAGCCACTATCAATCTCAAATCTTTCAGCATAATAGGAGAATATTGACTCAAAGATTTATCACAATCCATGAATTCTTGATAAACATATACAAAATTCTCCACTCCAAACATTATCAAAGAGAGGAAAACAAATGGGTTGAAGTCTTACCTTAATTCTGAAAATTTATCCTCTACACTTGTACTTCAAGAATTCAAACTCTCCTTCAAACTCTTACTTGAAAAATTAGACAGCACTCAAGAACTCTAAGGTGTCTTAGGGCTGCTAATTGAAGCCAAGAGAGACCAAGAAAGAACTTAGGAAATCTGAAACTTTTGCAAGTTCAAAATGGAGAATAAGACTTGATCCTTATCCTTTGAAAAAAAGAGGTGTTATGGCCGACACTCTTGACCAATTTTGGGCCATATAATGTCAAGTAGGTGCCCCACCTGCTTGTCCTTTTAACTTGGGCCCTTTTGGACTTAATATTATTGGACCTTGGCTGTCCATTTTTCCCTTTGTTCTTTTATTCCACTTGGGACAGATTAATGCAAGTAGGTGGTACACACTTGGCCCAATAACATGGTAAAACAAATCTTAGGAGGTCATGCACTTACCTAGTTTCACTTGGGCTTTATCCATAATGGGCCAATTGGCAGATTTGGCTGTTGGGCCTTCTTTCATTCACAATTTTCTTTAATAGGTTTGGGCTTCAAATGAGCCCCTAAATATAAGCCTAAATCTGGTCAATCAAACTTGGGCCCTTTAACTATAATATAGATCAAGTAGGTGATGCAACTGCTAGCTCAATTACCACCTTACTATAATTACTTAAATACTTTCCATCGGAGTTAACTTGCAATACATATGCTAAAACGTGCAAGGCATTACATCACCTTCCAAGCTAGTTTAAACCAACACTAATCACATAAGAAACATGATCCCTCACCTACACTATAAGTCTATGTCAAGTATAACATGAATAGAACTACCACATACAAAAATACAGGCCGTTACAGTTTATTGTTTAATAATTGGGTTTTTGTATTTTGGTCTTAGGTTTTTGGGTTTATGATTTAGGGTTAGGGTTAGGGTTAAGGTTTGGGTTAGGGTTAGGATTAGGATTTAGTTTTGTTTTTGGGTTTTAGGATTTGTGGTTTAGGATTTGAGGTTTTAAATCGATGGTGTAGTGTTTAATGTTTGGGTTTTTGTTTTTTGGATTTAGGGTTTAAGGTTTACGGTTAGGGTGTAGGTTTGTTTTTAGGTTTCAGGTTTTCAGGTTTAGCATTTGAGGTTTAATATATATAGTTTAGTATTTAATGTTTGGGTTTTGGTATTTTAGGCTTGAGGTTTCAGGTTTATGGTTTACGGTTAGGGTTAGGGTTAAGGTTAAGGATTAGGATTTGAGGTTTAATATCAATGGTTTAGTGTTTAAATTTTTGGGTTTTGTATTTTAGGCTTGCGGTTTAGAGTTTAGGGTTTAAGTGTTTAAGGGTGAGTGTGAGGGTGAGGGTGAGGGAAGGTGAGGGTGGGTCAGGGGCTGAGCAACACCCCCAGGCCTTATCAATTATTAAAAATAAAAAGTACATAGAGGGTGGCATAAACCTTACCTCCGATCCTAAGGTGGGTTATGAGTTGACCAATCCTACTAAGTTTAGTCAACTCAACCCTTTGCATCATGTTGTATTCAAAAGAAACTAAGCACCTATGGAGGACTCCTCCTTAATACATAGTTTAATAAGAATACATAAATAAGGGAGACTCTCCCCTTTACAAGAAAAGTCTATAGAAAGTAAACGAATATATCTAAATAACTACATCAAACACATAGTCATTATAAATAGAATGTAACAAAATGAAACCTCAATCATATACAACCTGTAAACATATGAATAATTTGAAATTTAATACTACAATATGATTAAAGACCTCTACTTATGTGATGGACGAGGCTGTGAAATCATACCTGGTGTATCTGTGACAGTCTGCATTTTACGTAAATTAATTTATGAATGACTTGCATGATCTGCATGGCCTGTGTGTTACAAACTATGGTTTGTCTGCACTTCTTTGGAAACATAAATGCACATATCTAATTGGTCTATTCAGTTGTGACCTTCTCCTACTTATCTAATTCAGTAAGGTTGTTAAAAGTAGAAACATTAATTGTCATACCTGCTGTGACTGGCTGTAACACTTGTTGCTGCAAATTTCGAGCTTTCCAAGCAGTCTTTGGAATGACATGTTCCTGTTGCTTATTTGATTTTGTTTTTTTCCTTCTGCTAATTGTCTCCTTGATCTAACATTTCTGGAAGCTGATGCATTGTTGATGTGTTTGGTGCAGATTGTTTACCTTGCTACATTTCACCTTCAGCTGTAGCGAAGACTATTTTTGCTCACATGCACCACTATTTTTTCTTGCATTATGCTTATCCTTCCTGCCAGTTTCTATCTCTCTTCTTTGTTGAAATTCCTCACCCCTTACCCTGACTCTGCACTCTTTTATCATATGACCTTGATGTTTACAATAAGGACAATATGCAGGAACATTTTCATACTCAATACATTGCCATTGACCTTTATTCAAATCCTCTTCATCATACCCAAGCCACACATGTTTAGGTCTCTCTTTTGTAAGATCAAGTTAAATCCTAACCCTTGTCATGCTACCCCTAGTCTTGTTAACCGCTTTACCCATTGTAGATAACATGGATGTTAAGATATCCTTGTAATAACAGTGCCAAGGAAGCTTCGGAAGAGATATCCAAACAAGAACAATAGAAGTTTCTTCAATAGGTTTAAATGTTGTAGTCCATGTTTGAATTCGCACAGGTTGCCCCTCAATGGTCATTCTTTGTTTGGTCCAAACTGTTATGAAGTCAAGTTCATTATCCAATTCAATGTATACATGTCTAGCATTGAAATGGGCAATTTTAACACCACCTGATAACTGAGTTTGGTTGATAAAACTTTCTCTAATAAGCTCCACTTTAGGGATTGCATTACTAAACTTACCAATTAGAGTATATTTACACCTATCAGTCCATTTAACCAAGAAATATTTTGCACTAAAAATCACAGCAGGTCTTCCTTGTTTGGTAGTAATTTTAGGTGTATCAAACAGAATTGGAGCTGTAGTTTTGGCCAGATTACATATGCCTATCTGCATAAGTTTGGATAATAGTATATGGAGCAGGTTCTTGATTTTCACATTTTCTGGGGAAGTGCTGACAACTTTGATTGTTGGACACCCTAACAAGACCTGTATTCTGGGAACCCTACTTAGACTGAATATTTTGTCTAACAAAATTGTTTGGGATTTGAGGGAATTGATTAGGACTTTTAGGCTGGTTATCACCCCCATTCCCACCTTGCACTTGGCCTGTAATTTCCTTATTCCCCTTTTCTTTCAAATTATCAACAACAACAGCAGGTGCAAGACAATGCATCTTAGATGCAGCACACACATTCACATCAGCAACATCAGCTAGACCAACATGATGAACACTAGTCACATTAGGATCATTGTTAGGTGTAGCGATCTCACCTGCTTGTACTCCTTCATCACTAGTACGTGTAGCTACATTGCTATATCCTTGTGGGATCAATTTATGAAATTGTATAAGTACACCAGTACCATGAACCTGCTGCTTCAGTTGTTGATCAAGATTAGGCTTGAAATTCCCCCTGCATCTTGACATGTTCCTGACGTACTTGTAATAGATCGAAAATGACTTAAGTGAAGCTAGATCCTAACATGTTTTTCATGATGGTATAAGGTCCTAAATTGGTCTATGATTTGGTATTGAGGCAGTGTCTAGAGTTTTAGGTGATTTGGAAGTGAAACGTCAAGGGACGACAAAGACATTCGACAACTAAGTCACCTATGTGCCTCATATGTGGTTCTACGGGTTTATGTGTGATTCATGAGGTTATAATGTCCTTGAATGAGTTATTATGGTGCTTATAGGTAGTGTGTCAAGTTTCATGAAGTTTGGAGGTCAAACATCCAAGAACATCCATGACGTTCGAAAGTTTTGCCTTGAAACGACCTTGTGTGTCTATGCATGTTTCGTTGCGTTTTAAGTGTTCATTTTGGATGAAATTCATGTGAGAGGTTCTAAACTCATGTACAAACAAGTTTGTGTTGGAAACGTCCGGGCTAACATCCCCAAGGACCATCTAAGGGCCCTTGAGGAAGGACCCATGATTGGTGGCCAAGACTGTCCAAGACAGCCCACCTACGGATGGCAATCGACGCCCAGTGGGTCAATCGACGGCTCGTAGGTGAGGTCTCATCGATTGGTAATTAATCTTGGGAAAGTAGAGGCCAAAGACCACCCTCATTCCATGACCACGGACCAACAAGATGGTCCGTTAGTCAAGGGACGGGCCGTCGATGGTCCTCCGTCTATGAGGACTGTTTCCTGCGTGCAGGCACTGTAAGTTGAGGGGTGAAATTGTAAATTCACCCCACGTCCAAAAAGAGGATTGACGGTTTCTTAAGGGTCTTTTGGGTATTTTAAATATGTTTATAAGACTAAAACACTTAGAAGATTTCATTATTCAAAAATCAAAACCCAAATTCCCTTAGAAATTCCCTAGAACTCCATTGGAGCCAAAACTCAAGAAAGGGCTTAGATTGGAGAATTGAGTGGAGATTATTCATCAAATTGAAGAATTAGCTTCATTGAGGTATGGTTTTTGATCTTGAAACTCTATTCATCAAGGAGCCCAACTTTCAAAGATGTTTTCTAATGTTTTCAAAGATGAATTGTCCAATTTCTTGATCTATCTTGCATTAAAGGTTTTTAAGCATTGAATATTGATAGAATTGTTATTATATTGATGATTTTAACTCAATTACCTTATGAAAATGTAATTGATGAACCCTAGTTTTTGACTACTTTATGGGTTAAGTAATATAGATCTAATGCTTATGAATTCTAGTGTAGTTTTCTATGGGCTATTGATTGATGTAATAATTGTATTGAATTGATATCTTGGTTGTCTTATATTTATGAATCTATATTGAATTGACCTAGTTTCATTGAGTATGATAGTTTTTATATTGAATTGATGTTCATGGCCATTGATAGGGTCCTTATGGTATTGACTTGGATGATTTAGCATTGGATTGAGGTGTTGAGGATGGAGTGGTGGTACACTGCCCTAATTCCCATTATTTTATACTAATTAGACTTCAATTATGTTGTTATTGGTATGGTCCACTTATGGTGGCGGTGTTATGTGCTTTACTTGCAATTGATGTGGCCTTGTCGGTGTTACTTTATGTATTATGATGATCATGGCCTTGTCGGCACTACTTGGAGTATTATGATGATTATGTGAAGTATGATAATATCTACCTACATGATAAGTAATGTGAAAGTATATGTGTTCTTCCATTGATAATATTTAAGTGATCATGTTAAACTATGACTATGGCTTTGTGTGTCTATTAGGGTTGGTGCTTGGTTATTCCTACTTTACTATATGAGTCTATGATGGTCATATTGATGATGGTATGATAGTGTATTGGGTTTTGGTATTTTGGGCTTGGGGTTTAGGGTTTATGGTAGGGTTAGGGTTAGGGTTTAAGTTGTTTTTTAGGTTTTAGGGTCTGGGGTTAAGGATTTGAGTTGTAACATCTATGGTTTAGTGTTTAATGTTAGGGTTTGGTATTTTTAGGCTTTGGGTTTAGGGTTTAGGGTTTAGGCTTAGGGTTAAGGATAGGGTTAGTGTTAGGGTTCTTATTAGGGATAGGGTTAGGGTAAGGGTTTAGTTTTTTTTTTAGCTTTTAGGTTTAAAATCTATGGTTTAGTGTTTAATGTTTCGGTTCTGGTATTTTGGGCTTGGGTTTTTGGGTTAATGGTTTATGGTTAGGGTTAGGGTTAGGGTTAGGGTTAGTGGGTTTGTGTTTGGGTTAGAGTTAGGTTTTAGTTTTTTTTAGGTTTTAGGGTTTGTGGTTTAGGATATCAGGTTTAAAAACTATGGTTTAATGTTTAATGTTTGGGATTTTGTATTTTGGAGTTAGGATTTTTTTTGGACTTATGGTTTAGGGTTTAGGATTTAAGGTTTAGGGTTAGGGTTAGGATTAGGGTTAGGGTGTAGGTTTTTTAGGTTTTATAGTTGAGGGTTTAGCATTTGAGGCTTAAAATCTCTGGTTTAGTATATTTAATGTTTGCGTTTTGGTATTTGGGCTTAGGGTTTCGGGTTTACGGTTTATGGTTAAAGTTAGGATTATTTATTTTTCATTAGGTTTTTGGGTTTAGGGTTTAGGATTTGAGGTTTCATATCAATGGTTTAATGTTTAATTTTTGGCTTTTGGTATTTGGGCTTGGGGTTTAGGGTTTATGGTAGGATTAGGGTTAGGGTTAATGTTAGGGTTAGAGTTAGGGTTTAGGTTGTTTTTTAGGTTTTAGCCTTTGGGGTTAAGGATTTGAGTTGTAATATCTATGGTTTAGTGTTTAATGCTAGGGTTTTAGTATTTTGGGATTTGGGTTTAGGGTTTAGGATTTAGGTTTAGGGTTAATAATAGGGTTAGGGTTAGGGTTCCTGTAACGGATAGGGTCAGGGTTATTTTTTTTAATTTTTTTTTATGTTTTAGGTTTTGGGGTTTTGGATTTTTGGTTTAAAATCTTTGGTTTAGTGTTTAATGTTTGGGTTTTGTTATTCTGGGATTGGGGTTTCAGTTTAATGGTTTAGGGTTAGGGTTAAGGTTAAGGTTAGGGTTAGGGTTTGGGTTAGGTTTAGGGTAAGGGTTAAGTTTTTTTTTAGGTTTTAGGGTTTGTGGTTTAGCATTTGAGGTTTAAAATATTTTGTTTAGTGTTTAGAGTTTGGGTTTTCATATTTTGGACTTAGGCTTTTTTTTTGGACTTTTTTTAATCTAATAACCAATTAATAATACAAGGCAGCAACAAATACATCCTCAAACAACAAAAACAAAAGTCCAAATAGAGAAAATTTATGGACTAGGAATATGGAAAGGTGCAACAGTGAAACTGAACTGCTCTGAGCTATGCCATCTATTCAAATGCTTCATCATTGTCATTCTGAAGTGGTTGATTAAGGGGTACTTGAAGCTCTTGTTCGTGCATTTCCTGTGCAATTAAGTCAATTTGTACTTCTGGGGGAGCCAGTGCAAGTGATTCCACAAAGTGAAGATTACCATTCCCGGCAAGCTTTCTAGCAAGGTAGAGAAAGGGCTTCTCAAAGTTGTAGTTACTCTTTGACGAGATCTCATAGTACTATAAAATTTTCTTCTTGTTGAAAGTAACTTGCTTTGCCTTAACCTGCCTGTTCTTGACATCAACCTTGTTTCCACAAAGAACAATGGGAATGTTTTCACAAACCCTGCAACGATCTCTATGCCAAGTAGGAACATTCTTGTAGGTCAGACGAGCTGTAACATCAAACATGATAGTTACACATTGCCCATGAATGTAGTAACCATCTCTGAGACCTCCAAACTTCTCCTGTCCGGCTGTATCCCAGCAACAAAAGCAAATTTTCCCATGATTTGTGAAGAAGTCTACTGGATGAACCTCCATTTGTTTTTTTCTGACTTGGGATTTAGGGTTTGGGGATATTGTTAGTGTTAGGGTTAGGGTGTAGTTTTTTTAGGTTTTATGGTCCAGGGTTTAGCATTTGAGGTTTAAAATCTATGGTTTAGTATTTAATGTTTGGGTTTTTGTATTTTGGGCTTAGGGTTTTTGGTTTATGGTTTAGGGTTAGAATTAGGGTTAAGGTTACGGTTAGAGTTAGGGTTAGGGTTTTGTTTTTATTAGGTTTTTGGGTTTAGGGTTTAGGATTTGAGGTTTAATATCAATGGTTTAGTGTACTGGTGGCAAATGGGCGGGTTGGGTCAAATGTGAGCGGGTTGAGAATGAGTAAACATAAAATGGGTAATCATTCAACCCGTCCATATTTGATATGGGTAAAAATGTGTTGGGTAATAAATAGGTTGGGTAAAATACTAATTTACCCATATTTCATGAATAAATAGTTCTTTACTTAAGTATTCAATATGGAGAAAATATTTTAGTCTTTTTTTAGATGAAATCTGTTGAAAATGCTTCATTTAGTTACATTTTATTATAAAAGTTAAAAAAAACTTAAAAAAAAATTTCGGGGTTGGGGGTGGGGGGGCTGATAGGGGGCTAGTGGGGGTGGGGTCCAGGGTAGGGCTAAAAAAATTTGAAGTCAAAAATATTTTTTAAGAACAAACGTAATATTATTGAAGGGTAGGGGTTGGCTGGGGGGTAGAGGTCGGTAGGGGGTGGGGTTGGGGGTTGGTAGGGGGTAGGGGGTGGGGGGTTCCAGAGTAGGGTGAAAAAATAAATATTTGAAGTTGAAAATATTTTTTCAAACAAACTTAATCATTTTTTTGGGTGGGGGTGGGAGTGGGTAGGGGAAGGGGGTGGGGGTGGTGTGATTGGGGAACGATGGTAGGGATGAAAAAAAAGAAATTTTGAAGTTGAAAACATTTTTTAAAAATAAACTTAATTTGTTTTGTGGGGGGGGATGAGTGGGGAAGGCTGGTATGGGGGTGGGTGGGTTGGGGGAGGGTCGAAGGTAGGGTGAAAAAATGAAATTTTGAAGTTCAAAACATTTTTTAAAAATAAACTTTAATTTTTTTTGGGAAGGGGGTGGAGGTCGAGAGTTGAAATACTAATAGGGACCCATTTATGAATGTTTTGAAAAATTGCTTCTAAAACTCGGTAAAGGAAGGTTTTTTGAAAATTTGGAGAAAACATGCAATACTCATATTTGACCCGTAGTTTACCCATAATATACCCATATTTTAATTGTTAAAATATGGGTATAAGCCCAAATATTACCCATATTAAAAATCACTCTTTCAACCCATATTTGATTGGCTAATTGTGCGGGTCAGTGAAAAATGGGCTAAAATCGCCAGCACTAGTTTAGTGTTTAATTTTTGGGTTTTGGTATTTTGGGCTTGGGGTTTAGGGTTTATGGTAGGGTTAGGGTTAGGGTTAATGTTAGGGTTAGGGTTAGAGTTTAGGTTGTTTTTTAGGTTTTACGGTTTGGGGTTAAGGATTTGAGTTTTAATATCTATGGTTTAGTATTTAATGTTAGGGTTTTGGTATTTTGGTATTTTGGTTTAGGGTTTAGGGTTTAGGGTTAGGTTAAGGAAAGGGTTCCTTTTAGGGATAGGGTTAGGGTTAGGGTTTAGTTTTTTTTTTAGGTTTTAGGTGTTGGGGTTTAAGATTTTTGCTTTCAAATCTATGGTTTAGTGTTTAATGTTTGGGTTTTTGTATTTTGGGCTTGGGTTTCGGGTTAATGGTTTAGGGTTAGGGTTAGGGTTAAGGTTAGGGTTAGGGTTTGAGTTAGGGTTAGGGTTAGGGTTTAGTTTTTTTTAGAATTAGGGTTTTTTGTTTAGGATTTGAGGTTTTAAATCTATGGTTTTGTATTTAATGTTTGGGTTTTCGTATTTGGACTTAGGATTTTTTTGGGTTTAGGGTTTAGGATTAGGATTAGGGTTAGGATAAGGATTAAGGTTAGGGTGTAGTTTCTTTTAGGTTTAATGATTCAGGGTTTAGCATTTGAGGTTTAAAATCTATGGTTTAGTATTTAATGTTTGGGTTTTGGTATATCGGGCTTAGGGCTTGGGGTTTGTGGTTTAGGGTTAGGCTTAGGGTTAAGGTTAGGGTTAGGGTTTTTGTTTTTTCTAGGTTTTAGGGTTTGAGGTTAAGGATTTGAATAGTAATATCTATGGTTTAGTGTTTAATATTAGGGTTTTGGTATTTTTGGATTTGGATTTAGGGTTTACGGTTTAGGGTTAGGGTTAGGGTTAGGGTTTAGGGTTTGTTTTTCTATTTTAGGTTTTAGGGTTTAGGATTTTTCGTTTAAAATCTATGGTTTAGTGTTTAATGTGTGGGTTTTGGTATTTTGGGCTTGGAATTTTGGGTTAATGGTTTAGGGTTAGGGTTAGGGTTATAGTTTGGGTTAGGGTTTGGGTTTGGGTTAGGGTTAGGATTTATGTTTTTTTAGGTTTTAGGGTTTGTGGTTTAGTAATTGAGGTTTAAAATTTATGGTTTAGTGTTTAATGTTTGGGTTGGGTCAAATGTGTGCGGGTTAAAAATGGGTAAACATAAAATGGGTAATCATTCAATCCGACATATTTGATGTGGGTAAAAATGGGTTGGGTAATAAATGAGATGGGTAAAATACTAGTTTACCCATATTTCATGAATAAATAGTTCTTTACTTAAGTATTCAATATGGAGGAAATATTTTAGTCTTTTTTTTAGATGAAATATGTTGAAAATGCTTCATTTAGTTTATTATTATAAATGTTTAAAAAAACATGAAATTTGTTTTTGGTGTTTTGGGGGGGGGGGGTAGATAGGGGGCTAGTGGGGGT